>CANDYH010000613.1:0-20019 GCA_947396885.1 Heligmosomoides polygyrus polygyrus | reverse complement strand
GCTCTATAGGTTGTCGCGCCCACTCGATTGGTTCTGTCGGGCCTATATGCATTGTTCACAGCACGCCATGCCGGCAGTTAGCTCCAAACAGTAGGCCATGCTCGCCCAAGCGCATGGGCAGGCTCCTTCCATCAGCCTAACGTCCAGAAGTTGAGGACGTCGTGCCCTAAACAATTTGCATCCCACGCGACGCGTGGCGAGCGGAAAACGGCGCTCTCCGGCGCCCTTTTGCGCCGCTTCTCATCTTTAGCGCCGCTTGTGCTTGTTGGACGCAGCGGCATGTCCGATACTGTACATGACTCGCTTTCCTCGTTCAGACATAGTTTCAGACCCTTCCCTTGTAACCTAGTCGCTAAAATACTCGGGAAGGAATATAAAGTCGAGAAAAATATGCTACATGTGTACATTAGATGTGAGCATTTGATTTTGTGAGCGTCAAGGGTGAAAGGTTTACGAAGCTTTTGACTTTCTGCAAAAGCTATAAACAATAGATCATCCGAAAATGAGCGTAACTGCAGAATCGTAAATCGTGGTTCGTAAATATGCCCATCCCTGTGAAGAAGAAATAGCAGAACGAGATGCTGTACACGGAGAAAGAACTAGTGACGTCGCTGTTGTGCGGCTTGCTTTCGTACCTTCCGGGAGCAGAATTTTTTGGTATTCAGTTATCCATGAGATTGCGAAAACAACTGATATGTGGCAGGAAGAGAACTCTGCATCGATTCTTTGCCAAGTTTAATGAAACGGGACATTTTGTGGGCATGACTGGCTTCACTGCAAACGCACACGCCATCTTCTACAACGATGTTTTTTAAAGATCCGATTCGAAACCGTCACGAAGGTAACTAGTGGAGAAATAAGCTCACATGTCGATTGCACGGTTTGCGATATTGTTTGACGAGTAGTGCTCTCCCGCAATCTTCAGATTCCCAGACCTTCCTCAACTAGACACTTCTTCTTCTTCACTTCTCCTCAGCGTCAGCTTATCTCGGATAACTCACTTCTTGTGAGTTATCCGAGATAAGCTGACGCGGAGGAGAAGCACAGAACTGGGGAAGAAAAGGAACTCCGGGGTGTGGCTGATCTATAATAACTTACCCGTTCTAACAAGGGATGGATACTAGGTGACCATGGGACTTTGTGATGGGACGTATATCACTGGATGCGGCTTCGAACGCTCACTCCAAACATGTGTTTCGTTTCTGCTGCGCGCATCTGTGAACGGAGTTATGGACCATTTTCGTAGCAGGCTCCTTTGCCCTCTGGTTCCACGCAGAGCGGGCCAATCACAAGAGAGCGAGCTCACAAAGTGTTGAAACTGCGCTTCCGGCCGAGTAGTGGTGGCGCAGGGGGTAGAGGAGCGGCGTGGTGAGACGGGGTGGTTTATGGGAAGGGTCCCCTGTAGTGCACGATTTCTGCACTTCCTAAAAAAGATCTGCCACAATCGACTAATGCTCTCGATATCAAATCGCAACTGAAAAGGTTACCAAAAAGGACTTGTCTTCATACTGACATCTTCATACTGACACGAAGGTACATTTTATCATGAATAGTTGCTAAAAACATTGCAAGAAGATAAACAATGCGTTATTACACTAGCAACTGTGAAATAACACTGTGAAATGTTCAAAACATAACAGCTGTTGGCAATGATACAATACGATACAAAATTGCAAAATTCACCTTCTCCTTCGACACCTCCATTTCACCGAAACGAAAATATCCACGCTGCTGGCTAGGATTCTCCTCATTATCTTCCTACATGACCATGTAGGATCCTCCTCTTCTGATTCCACACTGATACCTTCTTCATCCTCTACCTCGATGCTCCCGCATTGCGCATCTCGCAAGTTGGATGCGAAACTGCTGGCCTTCCTCTTCTCTTGCCTTGTAGGAACGCGGGAAGTATCGGAAGGACCGAACTCCAAAAGGCACGCCAACACAACAACTGGCGAAAACATAGTTCGGGAGATAATTCGGCAATGTTGTCCTTACGGACTTTGTGTATCGAAAAAATCGCCCGAACTTCGCCAATTGGCATAGAGAACCTTGGTTGATTGTGGCAGATCTTTTTTAGGAAGTGCAAAAATCCTGCACCACAGGGAGTAAACCACCCCGTCTCACCACGCCGCTGCTCTACCCCCTGCGCCACCACTGCTCGGCCGGCAGTGCAGTTTCAACCCTACTTGGGCTCGCTCTCTTATGATTGCCCGCTCTGCATGGACCTAGAGGACAAGGAGCCTGCTATGAAAATGGTCCATAACTCCGTTCATAGATGCGCACAGCAGGAAACACATATTTGGAATCAGCGTTTAAAGCCCCATCCAGTGATATGCATCCCATCTCAAAGCTCCACGATAACCTAGTATCCTTCCCTTGTAAGATACCTTGCCGGTGTAGAGCAGCCACCAGCTCGCTTAGTACTGGAATTTCTGTAACTTTTCCGGGTTTCTCGGATGATGGCGTGTGCAGGATGAATAGCAGATGTTTGCAAAGATGTCGCAGGGAACCAAAGTACTAGCACGTGATTGGCCTGTTTATTGATTTTCTACCATTTCCTTGCTAGAGGCGTTATGAGGTTATAACGAACAACTGTGTTCCCTTATGCTTAGAGCTCTCTGAAATTGAATTCATATGAGTGCAATTCTCGAATAACTTCCAGTATTTTCAACGCGATATTCGTGAACGCTATGAGAACGATGCGGATTTGCTGTTTGCGGTCGCCAGTCGAGTGCAGTTGAATGCTAGGAGAATGAGGCGGTAAGAGCACTTCTTCGCTACACGAACAGCCTATAGGCAAACGCCAGTGTCCCGTAATCAGTTTCATTCAAGCAATTTGTTTCGAAAATCGAGTTGAAACTAGCTTGCATGGGGTCGCAGTGGCAGCAGTACTGTAAATTATTCGCTAATCGTAATACTTTCATCGAATATTCGTTGTGTATGCTCGAGACGTAAATCTAGTGCTTTCGATGTCCAAAGTGATCATTCGATGCGGTGAACACATCTAAAGGGCCCCACACACTTCTACGACAAGGCCGCGGCCCTATCCTTAACCATAGAGCATGCTGGCAATCGGCGGGCTGTGGTGGCGGCACCGCTGAAGCGGCAGCGGCAATAATGATGTGAATCATTATCGTCGTCGTCGCTGATTTCGAGTAGATTCGGCGTCGGCAGAGATTGTCTGCGCTCTGGCCTTTCGTCAGAGGAGCGGTCAGAGAGCGGACAGAATTTGGGAACGCGAGTAGCAGCAGTCGGTCCGGACTAGGAATACAGTATCTCGCCGCTCCGTGTCTCTGCCGCTTGACAACGATGAGTCCCACAGTCTTGTCTCTTGCAAGACTGTGGGACTCATCGTTTTCGCCGCCTGGCGGTCACCGCAAAAGTGTATGGGAGCCTTAAGGCGCCTTTTAGGGATCGTTTAGTGTACACGCGATACGAGACGCGATGCAATGATATGCTCGCATCACGGGTGCACGTTTAGCGGTTAGCGATTTAACGAATTTAACGAATTAACGGCATTTCTCGTTAAAATCTGGCTTAACGACATAACGGAAACTTTTAGAAATTTAACGGAATTTTTAACGGACTTTCTACTCAGTGATTTTATCACATTTACCCTTAGTCTTCACGATTGTTACAGATCTCACCCTCCCGATTAGGATTGTTCCTAAAAAACTTTTGAAATTGGCAAGAACATTTTGACGTTTTCATGAATTTGTTTTGAATTGTTGGAAATAATACATTTTTGGGACGCGGGTAGCGCAGTCGGGGGAGGTGCCGGCTGTTACCCGATACCAGGTTCCTAGTTCGGATTTGCCGCCCAGCCAATCAAGCCTTCCATCCAGACTTGTCTGGGAGGATAAAGACTTGTTCATCGGCTCGCCACCGCAAGTAGGTAGAGACCGAACACGTATTCAAATCGCCTCCGCATCTCATAGAAGTAGAATGCGTGGCGTCCCCAAAAGGGATTGAGTAACGCCATCTTTATCCTTATCCTTTGATGCCTTTTGGAGCTAGAAATTTCTTCGCCGAGCCCTCAAGTACGTCAACGAATCGACAAAAATATACTGGTCTAAACTCCTCGTAAGATATGCTTATCCCAGAATACTTTTGCCCACCACCTGGAACAGCCGAGACGGGGAGAATATTTTTTAGGCCACTGGACGTATTTTAGACGATTTTAGAAAAGCGCTAATAACAAAAATTTGGGCGGCTACTTTTCCTGAACGTTAACCATTAACCTATTCAGCAGTGTGGGACGTGTGACACGATGCAGTGTCATGGTCACGACGTTGCAAAAAAAATGGATGGTCCCACTCACCGGGCACTCGAAAATCGTGCGTCCGATAACGTGGAAACTTTCCACTGACTGACTTTTAATTGTATCTTTATTTGATCTTTTTGTATTTAGTGGCCTGTGCCCGCATCGAAATTGTATATAGTCGTAGAACAGTCAGGCAAAACGGTTTCGCAAAGAACCAGGAAAGGAGGGAACTCCGGATTCTGCCTGAACGTACATTTTAAGATACCTTGTCCGTGATCATCTTCCATGATAATTCCATAGCTGTTCTTATTCCGCACCCTGTAGATAATGTGCTGCTGACCGGGGGTGCACACTGAATTCTGTCCGTTAAATTTTTCAAACGAAATTTTTAACGGAAAATTTTCGTTAAATTTCCGGTAAATCGTTAAATTTCGTTAAAAAATACAGTTAGCTGCAAACCATTGTTTCAAGAGGAAGAAATCAAGGAAAACCTTATAGGTTTCAATTTCAAGAGGTCAACAGCTGAAGTTCAAGGAATAGAGTGTAGCACTGCAATGAAAATAAACAATTCAACGTCAACAAACATCAACAACATCAACAAGATGATCACCGGCAAGGCATCGCACTATAAAATGTGCGATCAGACAACCCGGAGTTCCCCACTTCCCTAGCTCTTTGCGAAACCGCTTTGTGTGACTGTTCTACGAGCATACACAATTTTGATACGAGCAATAGCCCATGAAGCACAGAAGTTATAATAAAAATGCAATTAAAAGCCTATCAGTGGAATGTTAACACTTTTTCGAACGCACGATTTTCGAGTGCCTTGTGCGCGGGACGAATCCATTTTTACAATGTCGGAACCGTGACGCGGTATCATGTCACACGGTCCCACAATGCAGAAAGGTGTGGCACGTCGTAAACGTGTTAACGTTCAGAAATAGTAGCATTCCTAATTTTTGTTGTTAGCGTTTTTCTAACATCGTTTAATAATACGTCTAGCGGCTGCAAACATTCTCTCCGTCTCGACCGTTTTAGGTGGCGAGCAACAGTATTCTGGGATAAGCAACGCCACGCGAGGATAGGCATATCCTACGAGGAGGTTAGACCAGTATCTTTGTGGATTCGTTGAGGTGCTTGGAGGATCGGCGAAGAAATTTCTAGCTCCAAAGTGCATTAAAGCATGAGGATAAAGAACGGCATTACTCAATCTTTTTCGGGACGCGCCACGTATTACACTTCAACGGGATATCGTGGAGGCGATCCGAATGCGCATTTGGCCAAATAATGACTTGTGGTGGCCAGCCGATGAAGAAGTCAGCGCTTTATCCTTCCTAGACAAGTCTGATACCAACTCCCCGACCCAGGAGGGATGGAAGGCTTGGTTGGCCTAATTTTCAACAATGTTGCAGGCGAACCAGAAGCCTGGTATCGGGTGCACGCGACAGCCGACACCTCCTCCTACTAGGCTACACGCGCCCCAAAATCCATTTAAAAATTCCAAAACTCAAAACAATGAATGAAAACGTTAAAATATTCTTGCTGATTTCAAATTTTTTTCAGGAACAGTCTTAATTCGGAGAATGAGGCCTGTATCATTAGTGAAGAGAAGGGGTAAATGTGATAAACGCACTGAGAAAAACGTCCGTTAAAAATTCCGTTAAATATCTAAAAATTTCCGTTAAGTCGTTAAGCTAGATTTTAACGAAAAATGCAGTTAATTCGTTAATTTCGTTAAATCGTTAACCGTTAAATGTGCACGCCTGCTGCCGAAGGCTTGTTTATTTTTTTACATTTGTTGATCTTGAATTGTTTGTATTACATTGCAATGTTGCACTCCATTCCTTGAACTTTAGCTGTTGAACTCTTGAAGTGGAAACCTATACGATTTCTCTTTTTTACTTCAAATAAGGTTTGCATCTATTTTGTATTTTTAACGAAATTTCACGATTTACCGGAAAGTTAACGAAAATTTTCCGTTAAAAAATTTCGTTAAAAAATGTAACGCACGGAATTTTGTGTGCACCCCTGGCTCGCATATCGATCGCGCGGCGCGATAAATCGAAACGGGAGCTTATCACAACATCGCGTCGCTCGTCGCTTGCACACTAAACGATCCCCTATACTTGCGCTCCCGCGCGGCGCGGTGTGATGGTCGGCATATCTATAGCTTTTTCGCACCGCCCGGCTCCGCCGCCGCAAAACACAATTGACGGGATTTCGGGTTACGGTATTCGACGAAGCGCGCCGCTGAGCGGTAGGGCGCGGAGCGATCAGCCGCGGCAGACGGCAGACGACCACTGTGGGAACCATATTCTATGCCCTTTGTGTTTTGATTCCCCGGGAGTGTATATCTAGGTCGGAGGGTGGAGCGGGTGTTTATGATGCATATTGCCCATGAAGTGTGTAGAAATTGACGTGAAACTGGTATATAGTCCCTTATTTCCACCTGTGGTTCCCTTTTTTAATTCCACTCTGTGGAAAATACGCAGAGAAGAAGTGATAGAGACTAAGGAGTTGGCGGCTACAACGATCTTCATCAATCGATCGTTAAAGCATTCGATGCTCACAATAGAATCACGAGTCGTTCGAAGACGATTGTTCCGACACCACTGGTGGTCCTGGGACTTCCACATAGAACGGCTTTGAAGCCACGTCCTACGTCGCTTGACTTGCTGCAGGACCACATCGTCTCCTTTACAGCACAATTCTTCTACGCTGCAGTGCTTCAACCAACTCGCACGAGCGGCCCATCAACGTACCCACATTCAGCGTTGCTAAGCGGGTCCTGCTTACGTTACGGAACTTTCGGACTGCTCAGTTGCCTCCCGATGCCGTCCTCGCATCAGGGACCCTCGCATACTTTCTACACTCGCCGGGCTCTGCGAGTGCGCGTCGGCTCCCGCTGACACCGTAGCGCTATCTCGAGAAACTTGAACTGTCATATACCATGTGATCTGACATGGGTCTCCGTAGGCCGGCCTGTCACAAGGGCCTGTCGCCTGCAATCGAGTGTCCGTAACTCGCACCGCGAGCAGTTTCCAGTGGCACCATGTAGGGGAACGGACATCACCACGGACCACCACACACCACACCATTACCTTTTTTCGGTGGAAGTTCGCCTTTGGAAAATTACTAGGGGGTTCGTCGGCGTCCAACCAGTATCCGGAACGTTTCCTGTTATCATACAGAATCCACTTCTTATCACAAGTGATGATCCGATCCACAAACGGATCAGTTTTGTTGCGCAAAAGTAGAGAAGAACAAATCTCGAAACGTGACAACCTTTGCCGCTCACTCAACTCGTGACCACCCAATTTTCGAGCTTTTTCACCTTCCCAAGGCGTTTCAAAGCATCCGCAACAGCAGTTTTACTGACGTCTAGCTCTTTCGCGGTCCTGCGAACTGTTTGGAATAGTTCTGCTTTCACCAATTGCTTCAATTCGTCGTCCAAGATTGCTCTAGGTCGACCGTTACGGGGATCATCTTCGAGGCTGAAATCTCCGGTTCGAAATTTTCTGAAGCACGGGCGCACAGCGCCTTCTCTAACACTATTAGGCCCCCACACTTGATTGATTTGTCGAGCTGTCTTGGCTGCGGATTGTCCCATTCTGAAGTTAATATTAAAATATCGTCCGGAATTGCTCCTTCGACATACATCAATAAGCCGTTTAAGAACAGAAATACAAATTAACGTTGAAACATAAATTATTTGGTCAGATAGAGCGAAAAATTCTGTACAGAAAGCAGCATGAATGTGCAATGCTAGTCGAATTTTTACTTAATAATAGACGAATGAAAATAGTAACACAAAACGCTGAGAACTTTCCGGGCAACCCAATAGAAACACGCGTTAAGTTATCTAGAACTCCTGCGGTGACCTTAATTTTGAAGAAAGCCTGGGGCTCCTCAAAGGTCGTGGTTCAGGTGTGCGTTCAGCGACATTGCTTTCTGTTTCAATGATCCTGGTAGAGAATCAAAATTCAGAGCCGGTAAGTACTTGGCCTTTACGCCCACTCATGGAGGCATGAAAGGTGAATCGTAGATGTCACGACGAATCATCTTAATCAAACTTTAGCTGCACAGAACGCAAGGACACTTTCACGTGTATTTCTACCTCTGTGGCTGCTAACATACTGAGATAATTTGTTGTTTATGACTCTGTTTGCTCAAAACACTATGTCTGCGGTTAGTGCTGCAATAACAGCGGTAATTGGGGTTTCAGTGAACAGCACTTCGTTACGTACATATTTTTCTAACCTTCTTATCTTCGCTTTTGTTTCTTTTTTGTTTATATAGTCATCTATATTCGTGCTAATATTCGTCGGAAAGATTTTTGGCAGGTTCAGTTCCCATGGAAGCAATACCGAGAGGAAGCGTAATGTAGCTGTTTGCTCACGTTGGTATGATCGGAAATTAGACCGAACTCCAAGGTGCTTCGCTCTCGTGAAGTTGCTCGAAAGTGACTTCTTCACTCACTCGGAATCACGCCATAGCTATACTGAACTCCAAGCTTCTCACTTCTGACGCTTGTGATATACTGTTTCGGCTAAACCTTTCCTTAAACATTTCGACATAATTGTACCGTATGCCGTTGTATATATATATTTATTTATTTATTTATTTATTTATTTGTTTATTTATTTATATGCCTTTCAATATTTTACATTGTGCGGCATCTCATTAGATCGATCCATTCGCGTTTCGTTTTCGTTCTTGCTTCTTCTTGCCAATTGCATGTTCCAAAGGCTTTCTGGAATACATCCCGCCATCTAGATTTAGGTCGTCCCACTATTCGTTTGGAAGGCGGACACCACTCCATAATCTGACGAGACCATTTATTATCAACAGTATTAGAGATCTTCCAGCAATATGTCCATTTTCTTACCATGACACAGTCAACCACATCTTTGACACACAGTCAACCACATCTTTGACTTTAGTAATTCCTCAGTCAACCACATCTTTGACTTTAGTAATTCCTCACGGCCACACGTTGCGCTTTCTATCTCGAAGACTCACTCCAACCATTTGACGTTCCATGCGCCTTTGTGCTGTTGCAAGTTTATACACATATTAAACAGGCGTCTCTTCCACTTCATCTGGACTGTCCTCGATGTTAAAAAGTTTGCATATCGACAGAAACTGCTCCAGCCTGCACGAATCCTACGGGTGATTTCTTTGGAGGGATATTGAGTGAGGGAGATATCTTGTCCCAGGTTTATGATAGACTTCACACTGTCGACGTCTTTTCCCCTGAGGGTGATGGATGTGTCAGATGTCGCCATTATCTTCGTTTTTGAGGCATTTATTTTCAAACCACAACTAAGCGAGTTTCGATCTAATTCGTTAACCATGGTTTGCAGTTCTTCCTCGGTTTTTGCAATTAGAACAACGTCGTCAGCAAAGCGAAGGTTGGTGAGCCAAGTTCCGTTAACTGATATTCCATAACCATTTCAAGTAAGTTTTCGAAAAATATGCTCCAATGTAGAGGTGAATAGTTTTGGTGAAATCGTATCAGCTTGGCGGACTCCTCGACAAACTCTTATTGGAACGTCTGTTCCTCCGAGACGAATTGTAGACTACTGCGCTTTTGAGTAGATTTCACGAAGCAGTTCTATAAGCTGATGATTCGCTCCTTGTTCTTGAAGGGCCGTCCACAACGCATTCACTTCCACTGTATCAAAGGCCTTCTCATAGTCAATGAAAGCTATGAAGAGAGGTATTTGGTATTCGGTACATCGTTCAATCAGCTGATCTACAGCATGTAGATGATCGATAGTGGAGTAGTTTTTTCAAAAACCAGCTTGTTCAGGAGGTTGTTTTGCGTCCAATACCTGTTCGAGTCGCTTCAGATTTTCTCTCGTGAGAAGTTTGTATGAAACAGACAGGAGAGAGATTGGACGGTAGTTTTTCAACTCAAGTGGGTCGCCTTTCTTATGCAGAAGTACGGTTACGGAATCTGTCAGCTTCTCGGGCACGGATAAAGGTTGGTGGTTGAAGAATTCAGTTATTAGTGGAACAAGACTATTTGTGCCTAGCTGCAGCATCTCCGTAGCAATACGATCGTGTTCTGGGGTTGTCCTGGTTTCATGGATTTGATGGCTGCCTCTATTTCACCTTGCAGAAATAATGAACATTGAATATCCGTATCGATTGGAGTATATGTGACAGTAACCGTAGATGCGTACAGCTGCTCGTAGAAGTGTTTTGTCGCCGAGCTAATCTCGTCTTTGGTTTTGCACAAGAACCCCCCCCCCTCCCCCCTCGTTCCTCAACTGGAACAATTGCTTCCTTCCAACCGATGCTTCATGTCTAATCCTCTTGAGAGTGCGGTTTGATCGAATGGCCTTCTCAACGGGTTGACAATGGTGTTTGCGGATATCATCTTTTATCATTCGCCTCAGCAATTTACATGTTTCTATGTAGCTAACTCGGTCGACCGCTGTTGCAATGTTTTTCTTCAGAGTTTGTCGATGTTTCATCAGTGATACCGTGTTCACTGACAGGTAGCTGCGGTACTCTTGTTGTCGTGTTGCGGCCTTCGCCGCACTGCTGATGTAGTGGAACATTTCACCATATCCATTGGAAGGTGAATGCAACGGAGAAGGGCAAATGGTCGAGATTCCATTTTGGTACAGACTAGCATCAAAACAACTACGAGAGTGTGGTTTTCTTTTCTTCTTCACTGTAAATTTTGGACACCGAAGCACTCCCCTGAGTAAGCGATGGTCTGTCTCGAATTCTATAGTTCCTGCCACGTCCACCTCCTTTCTTTGCTCGTTTTGAAGAAGGAGGCCACTGCTCGTATTCGGAATTTCTCGCACATCTCTATGAGAAGCTGTCCCCTTCCATTTTTGTCACCAAACCCATTAGGTCCGACTGAGTTCTCGATAGAGCTTTCCTTCGATCCGATTTTTGCATTAAAGTCGCCTAGAAGTATTGGGTGTACTTTGACTACGTTTATCTTTGAGTATTCCCAAAGTTTCTCTCTGTACACAATATACACTTCCGGATCGACTGAGACAGCATCCTATCGAGTTTTTCTAAGAAAAGGGAATAATCGTCGTCTCGTCATACTCGGAATTGCTATTCGTAGACGGAGGTGCATATGCAGAAATTAAACGGACTATGTGGTTGTCGAATCGCAGGTCCAGGCGAGATAATCTGTCACTTTCTCGAGAAAATGCATCTACGAATGATATAAGGCGGTTCTTGAGCATTTTCTGGGCCTGCATAGAAAAATCTGTAGCCGGAATCGTTTAGGTCCATGCATCCGGTTCCCCTCCATCTTAGTTCGGTAAGCGCCAGGACGTCCACATCGGTTGTCTTCAACGATTCTTGCAGTTCCAGCAGCCGTTCTCTGGTGGCTAGTCTTCTGACGTTTAGCGTCGCTACCTGGATTGTTTCTAAATGAGCTTGGAACTCACTCGATCCTGCTGTTCCACGGCTTCCTGGATCGACTGGCATCTCCGGTGAGGTTGTTGAAGAGCGGTTAGATAGACCGTCCGCTCGGCAGGCACGACGATGGAGAAGTCCTTATATATATATATATATATATGTATATATATATATATATGTATATATATATACCATATATATATATACCATATATATATATATATATATATATATATATATACCATTTTCAGGTCGAATTGGAGACTTTTCAAATCAAATTGGACACTTTTCACACCAAATTGGACACTCTTTTAAGCTCGCCTAAGACTTTTTAAATGGAAGAGAACTTTCCGAATTGCAACAACCTTTATACAGGTTGAACTACGGACTCAACAAAATGGTTAGAAAAAAATTTTTGTTTAAGGAAAATTTAGAATAACTTTTTTGAATTTTATCGTACTTTAGCTGTCCGAATGAGTATAATAATTTTATAAAATTTTTACTTTTGCAGAAAAAATAACAAATTGTATTTTGTATCAAAGCGCAGCAAAGCAGCAACCATAAAGTGCACTAAAAGACCGGATTGTGCCATGCACTCGAAAAGCTCGTCGCGATTTTCCTTTTATTGATAGTGTAAATGCTGCTTACATGAAACAACAAGGTGGCATATGCGCGTTCTTCACAATTGAAATTGTTGCATTGCCTACAGGTATGCATAAATCAAAATATACATAATATAAATCTACACAAGCAGTGTTCTCCTTTTCCATTTCATGTCTCAACTAGACAAAAAACTACATAAGACGTTACTCAAATAAAAGTGGTTATGACATTAAAGAGAGAACTTCAACAATGACGGTCAATACAAGATAACATTCTAGTTTACATCCAAAAATCTTGATCTACTAACCAACAAACTACTATTGTAAGTAAAAGTAAGTGCAATTACACAACAAAGATCACGAACTACAAAAGTTAGCAAATACATCAAACACTAAAAGGTTGTCCAGCTGCTGCAGTGGCCAAGAAGAATACTCCTTGCGTAGATTTATATTATGTATGTGCTGATTATATTTATAACTATAGTTGATTTATACATACCTGTAGAGAATGCAACGAATACAATTGCTAAGAACACGCATAGCTCGTAGTTCCATGTAAAAAGCATATACACTATCAATCAATTAAAAATTGCGACGAGATTTTCGAGTGTATGGCGCAATCCGGTCTTTTAGTGCACTTTATGGTTGCTGCTTCGCTGCTTTTAAAACAAAATACAAATTGTTATTTTTTCTCCAAAAGTAAAAATTTTATAAAATTATTACACTCATTCGGGCAGCTAAAGTGAATTAAAAAATCAAAATAAGTTATTCTAAATCTTCATCGAATAAAAACTTTTTCTAACCATTGTATTGAGTCTGTAGTTCAACCTGTACAAAGGTCGTTGCAATTCGGAAGAGTTCTCTTTGATTTAAAAAGTCTTAGGCGAGCTTAGAAGAGTGGCCAATTTGACGTGAAAAGTGTCCAATTTGTTTTGAAAACTGTCCAATTTGATTTGAAAAGTGTCCAATTTGATTTGAAAAGTGTCCAATTCGACCTGAAAATGGTAGATCTTCTTCTTCTTCTTCTCCTGAGCGTATAGTCCCGCGCAGTCGCAGGGTCCGCTGTTCTTGTGATCTGTCGCCACCTCATCCTATCAAGGGCGTCATCTGCCGTGGCGCCGACTTTGGCGAGATCTCTCTTGATGACGTCCTTCCATCTTTTCCTTGGGGCTCGTCTCGGACGCTTTCCGGGTGCCTCGAAATCTAGGGCCAACCTTGAGGGGTGATCCTCTGGTCTACTGAGGACGTGTCCATACCACCTCAGGCGCTGCTCTCTCATCTTCAGCTGGATCGGGGCTGTCTTCATCACTGCCCTAACATTCTCGTTTCGCACCCTGTCCCGACGGTGTCCCACATGCCCACCTCAGCATCATCATCTCCGCCGCGTGCAGTTGCCGCTCCTGCGCCTTACCCAGGGCCCAGCACTCACTGCCGTAGAGGAGGGCAGGTCTCACAACTGTTCTATAGAGCTTGCCTTTGAGCGTCCTCGAGCATCTACGGTCGCAGAGGATCCCTGTGGACCCTTTCCACTTGAGCCAGTCTGCGTTTATCCACCCCTGACCGCCTGGTCCACACTTCCTTCCTCGGATAGGTCACTTCCAAGGTAGCGGAATTCTTCCACCTTCTCGATCGTTTCCTCTTGGCAGTCTAGGATCGATCCAGCGCACTGCTCAGAGCTGGTGAACTTCGTCTTCTTCACGTTCAGCCGCAGGCCGTTGTCCGCGAGGGCTCTCTGCCACAGCTGCACCTTCTCCTCCAGCTCCTCCTGGTTGTCGGCTACTAGGGCGATGTCGTCCGTTTAGAGGATCGTTCTGAGAGGGCCTTCCTCAAGGTGGTTCACTGTAGAGTCAAGCGTCAGCAGGAAGAGGAACGGGCTCAGAGCCGACCATTGGTGTACCCCCACTGTGATGTCCACTTTCCTTGTCACCCCGTGTGAAGTTCGTATCGCCGCTTTCGAGCCCTCGTACATGTCCCTTATGACCGTGGTCAGACGTTCCGGGACACCCCTCCCTCGAAGGGCATTCCAGATTACGGCCCGAGCTAGCCTGTCGTAGGCCTTCTCCAGGTCCAGTAATGCCAGGTAGCAGGGTTTTCGTTTCTCCCGATATTTCTCCATCACCTGACGAGCGATGAAGATGGCGTCTGTGGTGGACCCTTCAGGCATGAAGCCCCACTGCACCTGGGAGATGGGTACCATCTCCCTCAGCCTTGAGTCGACCAGTCGTGTGTAGATCTCCATCGTGTGTGAAATCAGTTTGATCCCTCGGCAGTTGGGGCATTCGGAAGCGTCTCCGTTCTGCTTGAAGATGGGGACTATAGTGCTGTTCCTCCAGTCATCCGGCATCTTACCTTCTTTCGTGATTCTGTTGAGGAACTGCGTCAACCAGTTGATTCCGAGGTCTTCGAGTACCTTCCAAGCCTCTACTGGCACACCGTCAGGCCCTGCTGCCTTTCCGAGTTTCATCTTCCCTGTGGCCTTGCGAACCTCTTCTTGCGTACAGGGTGAGATGGATCCTTCCGTTGATTGTTCTTCCTCGGCCTCCCGACGAGGGAGCTCCTCGTTCAGGAGTTCCTTGAAGTACTCCTCCCATCTCTCTCTGACCTCGACCGGCTTCCGTAACACCCTACCGTCAGCACTCTTCACAGTTTTCACTACTCGAATGTCGACGCTAGCTCTATGACGTGCCTTGGCCAGGCGGATGGCGAACTGTTACGGGATGTTTTGTTGCGATGAAAACTCTTGCGGCAGGCCCGCTCGAACCCGCATCTTCTGCCTTCCGGGCAGCGATGTTCGCCCTACACCACCGGCGCTGTTTGACTGCACGTAACATGGCGAACTTCTCTCCCTCTGGCCCGTCTAGTTTCTCGTACAGGGCATCCATTTCCGCGTTCTTTGCCTTCGCTACAGCTGTTTTTGCCAGCCTCTCAGCTTCCTGTAGGCTGCGAGATGCTCGGGTACCCTCGTCTTCTGCCACAGCTTGTAGGCCTCCTTCCTCCTCTTCACAGCAGCCTGCATCTCTTCGTTCCAGAAGCATGCCGATTTATCCCCTCTGGTTCCTCCCTTTGTTTCTCTCAGGGTTTCCTTGGCACATCTCAGGATTGTTTGGGCTACCCTACTCCAGGTGTCATTCACGGGACCAGCTGGATCTGGAAGGCCTGCTTCGAGCACTGCCCTTCGTAGCTCTTTCCGCTCTGAACCCCGCAGTCTCCACCATCGGATCCTGGGTTCCGTCCTCACTTTGGGCTTGGTGGGTAGAGGTATGCTAAGGTCGGCTACCAAGGGTCTATGCTGTGATACCACGTCTTCTCTCTGAATGACTTTCACATCCCGGACTGTTTTCAGGGCAGCCCTTCGAACCAGGATGTGGTCGACTTCCGTCCTTCTTCCTCCGCTAGAATAGGTCACCCTCTGGCTCTCCCTCTTCGCGAAGAAGGTGCTACAGACAGCCAGGTCGTGGGCGATAGCCAGATCCAGAATTCGTTCTCCATCCGGGTTTATCAGGCCGATCCCTTTACCTCCATGAACCCTTTCCACTCCTCTTCTGCCACTCCCCACGTGCCCGTTCATGTCCCCTGCTATGGAGAGATAGTCGCCTTCTGGTACGGACCTTATGGCTTCCTCAAGCGAGAGGTAGAAGGCATCCTTGTCGTGCTCGGAGCATCCGGTCTGCGGAGCGTAGACAGACATGATGGTCCAGTAACCCTCCTTCGTGTCCAGCCGCAGTGAAATGATGCGGTCGTTTATTCTTTGGACAGCCGCTACTGAATCCTTGAGGGACTCCGCGACAGCTATCTCTATCCCGTTCCTCTTGGTGTCCTCTCCGTTGTAGTACAGCTTGACCCCTTCTCCGATCTCCCTGGCTTTCGCCCCTTTCCATCGCGTTTCCTGCAGACACAGGACTTGTATCCTTCTGCGCTTCATCAGGTCAGCCACTTCCCTAGATCTTCCGGTCAGCGTTCACACATTCAGAGTCCCCAGTCGAACTAGCTTCTTTAGCCGAGGTCGTTTGGCCCTCGGTAGCCCTCGCATACTGACCACAGAACTCGGGCGGGGGTTCTGTGCGCCACTTCTGGGTGACGTCCTAGCCTTTACACTGATTCTATTGCGACTTGTGATCATGGTTTTGTGACGAGGTTTCTCCATCAGCCGGCCTGTCAACCTGGGCCTGAGGCCTTCCGCTGGAACCGTTGCCATTTTTGCAATTTTTGCAGGGCATGGCGTGCCGGAGCCGGGAGTCGAACCTGTGACCGTTTGTGCATGAAACTACACCACTAACCACTAGGCTAACTTAACTCGAAAATGGTATATATATATATGTAGACTATCTAGGAAACACAGACCTTCTTCGCTAACGTCATCATAGTGATATCCCACGATCTACTAGTGGCTTTGCCAGTGTTCTTACTAACGTCGCACAAGATATATTTTTGGTCACTGCGTTTTTATTTTATTTTTGTTTTGTTCAAACGCACTTATTGGTGCGTATTAAAAAAATGGAACTCGTGGAAGTTATGGAAGCATCGGGTAGTTTTGAATGCTCACATTTAAACAACTTACACCTTTTTCTAAGAGCACAAAAGGAATATTCAACAAATACTACGAAGCCCGTGGCCGCGCGTCGCTGATTCTACCCTTTCTAAAAGCCCCCACACACTTCTGCGGCAACGCCGCTGCCCTATCATTAACTATAGGGCATGGACGCAGAGCTCGCCCCGGCGGGAAGCGGCGGCGCTACTGGAGCGGCAGCGGCAGGGATGATTCACATCATCATTGTCGCCGCCGCTGATTTCGCGCCGATTCAGCGCCGGCAGAGACTGCCTGCACTCTAGCCTTTCGCGGCAGGAAGCGCCCAGAGCACAGACAGAAGGTGGGAAGGCGAATAGCGGCAGTAGGTCCCGACTAGAAATACAGTACTCGTCGCTCCGTGCCTCTTCCGCCTGGATTCGGCAAGACTGCGAAAACGGCATGACTCATCGTTTTCACCGCCCACCGCTCGCCGCAAAATTGTGTGAGGGCCCTAAAGGTCTATGCACACTTCTGCGACAGCGCGGCACGGCTATGATGAAGGATAGGGCCGCGACGGGTGCGGCGCGACATAGCGACACGTGCCGCAGATGGGGGATGCACACTTTTACGGCTATCGCGGCGGCTATCGCCGACGATGCCGCGCTGAGTGCCGCAGGATGGAATGGTTCAAATCATTCCAAGCGGCGCGACATGCACTGGGACGTCGGTCCTGTTGCCTACAACGATGCTCTAACGCGACCGCGCCGCAACCGCCGGATTTCGCGGAGGTGGCCGTCGTTCCTCTTGCCGCGCGGTGTGTCGCAGAAGTGTGCATGGGCCTTAACTGCGATGGCGCGGCGACGCGTCAAATTGTAACGTGGCGCGGCCACCCGTGCCGCTTAGCGAATTGACGCGCCTCGCTGCGACGGGAGTATAAAGGCCGCCTAAAGCAAGAGTGTGCGTTTAACGACTAATGATTTACCCAGTTTATCGGCATTTTTCATTAAAAACTGTTAACGAAATTTATTGACGAAGATTTCCGTTATATGGCACTAACGATATTTTACGCACCATATTTGATTGAAATTTTACTTCTGCTTCATGTAAAAGTATTTCGATCAAATTTTTTGGATGAGCTTTCGTGTCTTAGTATCGTTGCGGTACCAAGGAAGAGTCTACATGCTTGAATCAGTGGAAATATGCAGTCGATATTGTCCTCATGTTTCGAGAATTGTTGGCACTTTTCCTGCTCCTTGATAAATTTATTTCCGTGCTCTCCCACTTTTCTATGCAGCGTTTCGCATTTGTTGGACCTCCTAGGCCGTTTGTCGTGCTCATTTGCTCCACATTGACTCTTTATACTTCACATCCAGTCATTTTTTCACAGCTTTTTGTGGCATTCACTTTATAAGTGGGGTTGAAAAAGCGTAGAAGACGCGAAGGAAACGGTATGAAACGCAAATAATGCGAAAAATGAGTGTTAGGCCCCTGTTATACTCCCGCGGGAGCTTCCGCGGGACGTCCGCGGACGGACGGTGCACCGCGGACGGTCGTCGTCCTCCCGAGGCGGTTAGCGTCGCATCGGAACGCGTTTCCCGTGCCGAACTCCGCGGGACGACAGCCTTCCGCGGTGCAGTGCACCGCGGACGGCTGCCCTCCCACGGGCGGGAAGTATAACACCCCTCTCGTCGTCTGTCGGCGGGGATCCGCGGAAGGCGGGCGTGGCGGGCTGCGACGAGTGGCCCGGCGCGGGGTCCCGACGCGATTTCCGCCCATCCGCGGAAGCTCCTGCGGGAGTATGACAGGGGCCTAAGGAGCGAAGCAAGGAAGAAAAGGATTCCTTCCCTCTTGCGCGCACGTTTTTCGGAAAATGTCACGGGTTCATGCAGCATCAAATGACGTTTAGCCCCGCCTAACTGATAGAGCGCTGGTAGTGTCGGTGCTCCGTTTTTACTGAGTTTCATGCCGTGCATGTCAACGAATTTGCCCAACCTTTTCGTCTTTTCTGAGGGCTCTTGGCCGTTTTCTTTGGGAGTAACACAATCTGTATACACTTCAAACACTGAACATATGTGAACTAAAACAATAAAATTAAATACAAAAAGAGAAGGAACGGATCACCGCTCTTTGTGAGTTATTATATGAGGTTAGTCCAAAAACTTGTGCAGCCTGTTGCATGAAGATTTTTTAAGTTCTTCGAGAAAGGTATATCTTCGAAGGCGCAGGACTGGCTCTAGCAAGAAATTTCCTTTATGTCTATGGATTTTTTCGTCTGACCTTGGTTTTTTCGTCTTGTTTACGAATTTTCTATAACACCGTTCAATCCAAAAGATGCTCTACAAGAACGGCAACAAATTGAGAAACCCAAAGCACATTCGAACCTCAAGCAAATGTGCTGCACAGTATGGTACCAGTTGCTTCAAGAGGAAAATCAGAGTGGTCAATTGCTGATACTTCGTAAAAGAGTGATTGAGAGTGGCGAATTCTATTTGGAGGAATTAGGAGGGATAAAGACAAGATGGACCACTGTTAACATAGGACGAGAAACGCCCTATGAAGTGTGCGTGTACATTTTCCTTATGCATTTCCTTTGGAATACTGAGGAGAATAAGCTTAACAATTGAAATCTACCTTACTTGGGTAGCAGAGTCAAAAATGCCCAGTACAGAAGAATTCGATTCGATTGAAATATGGCCAACAGTCCGTGATTGTTTATTTGATTCTCTGTTGCCATCCGCAGTGAGAACAGGACCTCATGGGACAAGATGAACCATTCTGTGAAACAGCCTGGACGGTGGACTGTTCCAAAGAATTCGTAGTGGTCACTGCCGGCTTGGATTCTTTATTAAAACATTCTGTAGTTTTCCGGAGCAATTAATAGAAAAATGTTGGGCTGTAAAAGTCTACTCAGTATACATTAAATCCGATTGATTCATTTCGGATATTTATCGGATACAAGTGCTTCAACACGCCTGCCGGCGTGTCTCGCACTTGCGCGCTTTGCGCGACCTTAGTGAGTCACTAAGCCAAGATCACTCACTTCAAGCAGCTGCTCTGCTTGTCCAGCCTTCTCGGCACCTTAGCAGTAAAAAGAGGTGTTTGAAAACCTTAATAATTTCGAGCCTTGGTTTACCTTCTTCAAGATCAGGTGAGTAGTTCTTCGATATGAAGCCATCCAGCTCTCCCTCCCTCCATCCTTAACATCTCTTCAACGTGGGTACTATCTTCAGACAGTTCAGAAACGT
>CANDYH010000611.1:0-128954 GCA_947396885.1 Heligmosomoides polygyrus polygyrus | reverse complement strand
CTTCTCAACCAGCATGCAGGTGCGATCAACATGTACGGGTTCTCCATTAATCAGGTGATGATACTACTGAAGGAGTGTCTCGCCTGCAATGTCTTCAGGTGGTCGGGCAAGTACTTCGCCCAAACAAGAGGGCTGGCCATGGGACAACGCCTAGCACCAACGCTCGCCATAGCCTTCATGTCTAAGATCGAAGCACCGGTGCTATCTCGGCTCCCCCTTTTGTACTGCAGATACGTGGATGACTGTTTCATCATATGCTCTACGCAGGATGAAATGGACAGATGTTTCGAGATAATGAACAGCCAGTCCGACTACATTAGTCTCACGAGGGAAACGCCTTGTGGAAACTGGCTTCCCTTCCTGAACGTCCTGGTACAGCTAACAGGAAGGAGGTACATTACTAAATGGTACCGCAAACCAAGTAATAAAAACATCATAGTCCACAGTCAGTCGGCCCACCCCAGCCAGAAAAAGAAGGCAGTCGTAAGAAGCATGTTTCGCACGGCAGCTAGCGTCTGCACAGGAGAAAATGAGCGCAGGGATCTCTCAAAATGGCCCAGGAGATAGCTATGCAAAATGGCTATGCTCTCCAAAAACCTCCGCGGAAATTCAGAGCGGGAAGGATATCAGAAAACGGCGCTGGACCATTATCTAAAATTCCATTTTTAGTGCCGTTTATCTCCGATGAAGTGAGCACTTCCATTCGGAAGTGTCTGAGGAGATCGGGGTTGGACAGCTCAGTTACTGTTGTGGATCTTCCACCCAGTAATCTGAAGCAACAGCTAATTCGAAACCGCCTTTATGATCGTTTCTGCGGCACGCCTAATTGTGTGGTCTGCCCAGGTGGTAAGGAAGGTGACTACACCGTATCTGGTGTGGTTTATCTGATTTCATGCCAATCCTGCGGAGCAGAATACATCGGGGAAACTGGACGTCCTTTCCATGTGAGGATCAAGGAGCATCTCGACGGGAAGGAAAAGCTAAGAGCCTCGACTGCTCTAGGCTATCATAGGCTTCATTGCCATGAAGGGGAGGATTTTGAGGTCAAGGTGGAGATTCTGGGGCACGAGGTTCAAACATCCGCGCGCAGAGCCCTTGAGGCATTCTGGATATACTCCAGAGACCCCAAGGTCAACCGGAAGGGGGGGTGCCTATATATAACGCGAGAACTCAAGCCCTACCTCAGACTCGCATTTTGAACTGGGGTAGCTGCTGTCCCACACCCCTCGTCTGTCCCGCGCTGCTTCCATTGGTCCCTCGGTGGACTACGGTCAGGTACGGCACTCGAACTCTCTCTCTATTGGTCCCATCTACTAAATGTGGCACTGAACTTAGTAGGGTTGAGTAGACATTTGGTGGGATAACTTCTTATTGATTTGGTCCCTTTCAGGCTCTGAAGAAGGCGATCTCGCCGAAACGTTGGCCAGTAAATAAATCCGTCTTCCAACCTCGTGTAGAGCTCAACACGCACAACAGCAATTCACAATGCCGAGGTTCATTGAGAGTCGATCATGGCGAATACTAAAATCGTCTCCGTGATGGACAGCCCACTCGATGTTTACCGAGTGGGGTTACCAAACTACACTTTCCCTTACCAACAAGATGTTCCCTGATGCGAACGCTTAGCGCTCTCCCTGTTTCCCCAATATATAGCTCCCCACAGCTTAAACACTGAATTTGGTAAACCACACCTTTCTGCGCACAGTCTCCACTGGAGCGGCTTCCCATAATGTACTGTCGATACATTGATGATCGTTGTATAATAACGACAACGCAATCCAAGATGGATGAGTTGTTCAACATCCTTAATACACAGTCACAAAACATCAAATTCACTCGAGAAACTCCGTGTGAAGGCTGGCTACCCTATTTGAACACTCAAATTAGGGTAGCAAACTGCTTTTTCAATGTGAAATGGTATAGTAAGGGTAGCTCCAAGAACATCATAGTCCAATCAAAATCTGAATCACGCATGCTTGCCCGCAATATTGCACGTCTCAATGGGTACGATCCAAGACAACGAAATGGCCGGATGGATCTGGGCGTGGTGTGAATGCACGGGATAATAAAATATGTCTCCAGTTACCCTTTATTTTTGAGGAGAACACGGCAGCTGTACGTCTATGCCTAGTGCGAGCAAATTTGGACGATGATGTTGTGCTGGTCAACATACCAGGACACAACATCAAACGACTGCTAGTTCGCAATAGGCTTTACGATCGTTCATGTATAACGAGAGACCCCTATGGGAGAAGTGGAGACTGAGCGCAGAAAGGTGTGGTTTACCAAATTCAGTGTTTAAGCTGTGGGGAGCTATATATTGGGGAAACAGGCAGAGCGCTAAGCGTTTGCATCAGGGAACATCTTGCTGGTAAGGGAAAGCGTAGTTTGGTAACTACACTCGGTATTTTCTGTTTCCTCAGTACTTTTGGAACAACGGTGAGTTCGGCTTGCTTCAGTTAGATTCTGCTTGACACTCACAAGAAATATTGAAACTGACAGAGCTGGAGAAGGACGTTTTTGCCAAAATGAGTGTCTGGTCTTAGGTTTCAAACTTCTTTCAGGCCTTTGAAAACGACGAAGTTGTGGAAACGTCGGCCGAATAAAGTTGATCCACTATAACAAACCTGCGTGGCACAGAAGCATTAAGACTACTCTCGCAATATGCCCAGGTTTTATGAAAACCGAACATGGAGGATTATGTCACAAGAGCTTCAAGCCGACTTGCGCTATGCTCTAAAAAGACAGCACGTCAATATGGAGGAGGCGATTATTTAACCGAAGAAGAAGAACCAAGCGGGTGAGCTCTGACGTCAAATTCGACCAGCCAAAAAGGCGATGGAATCGGAACTTCAAAACATCGAAAAGATGCAAATTGGCAGTCGACAATCTTAGTTCTGAACAGACTAGCCGTAGAATTATTCAGAGAGTCACAGCGCAGGTGGAGACTACTGTGGGTCTTAGAAGCAAAGCACAGAATCTTCTGACAACATATCCAGACTGAGCGAGGAGTTCAATAACAATCCAGAAAAGAATTTCATCACTTGATGTCTTATGGCAACATTCGCAAATCTGGCACCCTTCCCATCTCTAAGTTTAGCGGACAAATAAAGGAATGAGAAAATTTCTGGAGAGGCTTCAAACACACACTTCGCTCGCAGAACATCGACAGCATATACAAGATGATGTAACTTCTCGGCGGCTTGAGAGGCGAAGCCAAAGAATCTGTGAAACAGTGCAAAACCTCGACTCAGGCGTATCCACTTGAGTTTTCTCACCTAAAGGACAAACTCGTAGACAATCCATCACTCATGGTCCCTGAAAAACTGAAACTCCATACAGACAGCCGTTGCGTTCTCCGTTGGGTGGTGGGCAAATAAACATCTCCGCAGCAGAATTCGACACTAGAGAGTCAAACTTCATAGAAATCAAGACTCAGCTCAGAAAAGCGATGATAAGGAAAAAAGATTAAGGCATATCACTGCGGAACGGCTCATACGAGAGCCAACGTTAAAAGTGCGCACTGGATTCCAAAGCTAAGGCAAATGATGAGAAACGTGACACGGCGGTGCGTTCATCGTAAAAATCTCAACAACTTACCATTGAAATACTCGCAGATGGTGTACCTACCTAAGTTTCGAGTTCGCAAGTCTCGACCTGTCGAGTTCATCGTCATAGTTAACTTCGGTCCAATCATAGTAAAGAGAGATGACAAAAGCATGCGGAATGATATTTACATGCTATAATTCTCTTCTGATTCACCTGGAAATTGTTCACGACATGTAAACCACAACTTTTCCACAAGCTTTACGAAAACGCTTCGCTATTCGAGGCATTTCACACGCCATAACCTTTGACAATGGACCAAATTTTGTATTGGCAGAGCAAATTCTACGATACGTTGTGGTTGCAGCAATTATCAACGTATCTCACCAAGTCCATCGCGAGCAGAAGAGCAGCTATATGTTTACAGAGCGCTTCTGAAACATTTGGACTCAGCAGTGTCCTATTAGCCCGAAGGAGGCCCATAAGACGGAAATATCCAAGACATGCGATGGAAAGCTAACGCCCAAATAAACTAGTTGCGCTGACCTCTCTTCCGGTTCTGCCTCGCAATTCCTGGAAAATCGCATCAATTATTGGCTTAAACGAACCAGGGGGTTAAGAAATCACAAGCAACAATGAAGCAGCTCTACAACCTGCGACAGCAACACACCAGCAGAGGACCTCGAGAACATCGACCGGTCAGGGCATAGGGAATCTACGATCTCTATTTGCTTATTACGTATTAGGTTGTCTGCAAAGTTCTCAGCGTTTTGTGTTAATATTTCTCATTCGTCTGTTGTTAAATAAAACTTTTCCTTGCTTTAGAGCTAGTTTTCGCTCTATCTGGATAAATAGCTTATGTTTCAACGTTATTTTATATTTTTGTTCTTGAACGGCTTATAGCATGTCGAGGGTGCAATTCCGAACGACATTTCATTTCAACTTCAAATTGGGAAGGCCGCAGCAGAGACAGCTCGACAAATCAACCAAGTGGGCCTAATAGTGTTGGAGAAAGCATTGTACGCCAGTGGTTCAGTAAATCTCAGACCAGAGATTTCCTCCTCGAAGGTGACCGACCGTAGCGGTCGTCCTAGAGCGATCTTGAACGACGAGTTGAAGAGTGTGATGAAAATTGGATTCTGTATGATAACGTGGAACGTTCCGGACAGTGGTTGCACGCCGGTGAACCCCCTGCGCATTTTCCAAAGGCGAACCTTCACCAAGAAGGTAATAGTCTACAAATTTTTGAACAAAAAGTTGAGAAAGACAGAAAGTTTTTCAGTGTTGGTAGGGGAGGTGTCAAGGCGGTCAAGGATTCGGACAAAGCTGAACTGCTGGCACAAGAATTTAGCAGAATTTCCATCCGGGATGAACCAAACCTTCCTGAATTCAATTCGGGAATAGACTTTTCAATGACTTCTGCCCCGTGGTTCGATGATACTGATGTTTATGCTTTATTGCACGATTGGCCCTCTTCTTACTCAGTTTCGCCTGATCATATTCCACTTCAGTTGATCAAGCAGATTGCTCATATTATAGCTAGGCCTTTAACGTACATTTTCAATCAATCGATTATGCTTTCAGAAATACCAAAGCCTTGGAAACACTCATATGTGACACCGATTCCTAAAAGAAAGCCTGCGAGTGACCCTAAAAATTTTAGGCCGGTTAGTATTACTTCGCTATTTTGTAGATTATTCGAAAAGATCGTGAAGGTTCATCTGTGGAAATACCTAACGGATTCCCACATTAGCCCTGAGTGTCAGCATGGTTTTGTAAAGGGAAGATCAACAGAAACCAACCTTCTGGAGTGCTTGAATGGTTAGACAAAGATTCTCGATGAGAAAAAAGTTGTGACGTTACATAGTTTGACTTTTCGAAGGCGTTCGATCGGATGAGCCATTCAAAACTTATTTTTAAGCTTGAAAAGTTGGGATTCCCCCAAACCTCATAGGCTGGCTGAAGGAATTCATTAGTGAAAGAACCTTCCAGGTAAGAGTTAATCAAGCGTTTTCTGTGGTAAAGGAAGTCTTGAGTGGTGTCCCACAAGGAGGGGTGCTTTCTCCAGTCCTATATGCTACTTACACGGCTGATCTAGTTCAGAAGGTTCAAGATGTCGGTATTAAGTGCATGCAGTATGCAGATGACTTTATGATCTATGGAGAGATTAGTCAAGCTGAAGATCTTCAAATGGCTATAGATGTAGTGGTGCAGTGGGCAGATGAGTGGGCCCTGCCCCTCGCTCCGGAAAAGACTTTACATATGAGAATAGGAGGGTCTGAAAGATCAACAAGGTATACAGTGCGTGACGCCACTATAACCCACGTGGAAAGCGTTGTGGATTTAGGTTTTTCTTATAATAGCAAACTAGACTTTTCTGAACATTACAAAATTATCTGTGGAAAGGTTAATGCACGTATCTATCAGCTTTTTAAGGGATTGACCACAAAAAAAGAAGATTTTGACCAAAGCATACAAAACGTACGTAAGACCAATTGTGGAATGTGGGACTACCTACTGTATTTGCCCCATACAAGTGAAGGATATAGAGGCTATAGAAAAAGTGCAAAACAACTTTTCGCGTAAAGTGACAATCCGTTATGGTGGTTTTTTGTACTCCAGGATACCAAAATCAAAAATCAGAAATAGTTTTTTGGGACTACACTCACTCCAGTCAAGAAGGAAGTTAAGAGATGTCTGCATGGTGTTTAAAATCATTCTGGGATGTCGACAAGTCGGCATTATACAGCCTGGTTACATCGCGGACGCGAGGAGGTAAAGTAAAAATACTTTATTCAAAACCCAAGAGCAGCATTAGATCTCACACCTTCACGGTGCGCGCTGGCTCTGCCTATGTTAATCTGAGGACCGAGCTTGATCCACTGCCAACTAAGTTTCGGTTTTTCAAGCCTTAGGCATCTAAAGCTTTCTTATCATATTAATGGCATTTTGAATTGTACTTCGTAACACGAATTTGGAATGTATGTTTGCTAACTGATACTATCTCACGTCTGTCTTATACAGCGTAATAAATTGAATTGAGTTGAATTGAAGTAGTCACTGTGCGGTAATCGGTGGCCGGTGTGATCCATTACGACTTTTTGGCACCAGGCCAAACGATCACAGCAGAGTCCTTCTGTAGGGAAATCGACGGAATGCACCGAAAATTTCGTCAACTTCAGCCAGCGTTGGTCAACAGAAGAGGCCCGATTCTCTTGCACGATAACGCCCGCCCACACGTTTCAGAAATCACTATTCGAAAGTTGGACAAATTCAGGGTTGAAGTTCTGCCTCACCTGTCATATTCTGCAGACCTCTCACCAAACGACTACCGCTTGGTGAGCGGTTTGCTAACACTTTCAAGACTCTCTTGCTGGTAATACCTTCACCAATCAGGACCAAGCCAAAACAGCCTTCGTGGATTAGTCTAGTCACGAGCACCTAATTTTTACGCTGATGGAATAAGTCGACCGGCGGCCCGTTGGCAGAGGTGTGCTGATTCGAACAGTGCTCATTACAACATAACCCGAGGAGATTTGAGAGACGTGGTAGTTCAAAGTGAAGCTCTCGAAACGCAGACTAACTTTTTCAGACAACCTAATAAAAGTATGATGATGCGTATTGCATCATCATACTTTTTATTATTTATTAGTGCAGCTGCCATACTGAGTTCTTCTTCTACTAATTCCTGTCGGCAGAAAGAGGTGGCGGATGAGCACGAGCACAAGAACGCTCGCTTAACAACAAACAACATTCTCGGGACATGCTCACCGGATGGCACACAATTCCCTTCCTCCCATTAGAGAAGAGAACGCTGGAGGGTGTCGAACACATCCTGTTAAAGGTACGGTTCCTATCGTGTCATTGTGATATGAGAGACGTTAGTGGTCTAACCAAATTTTATTATGGAGAATGGCATTGGGAACGCGCTTCACTATATTTGTTTGTTTATTTGTTTATTTATTTACCAACCTAAAAGAAACGTTCTTTGAGTAATAGGAATTGAACGGAAACAAGCATGATAGAAGAATAATCATAATAGCGTAGCACGTCCTCAAAAAGTCGGCGAGCTGCAGCGACATCCATGCAAATATGTGCTTAGCTGGTACAAATGGAAGGTACGGAAAAGCGCACTTTCGTCCTCTTTGCGAGTGAAGTTGATGCTCGAAAAGCTGTGAAGAGTAGCCTCCAATTTCGGTTTAATCCTTATGGTTTCCTGTTGTTGCCAGGCATCCGTTGCTACGAACGCAGTTTCTTCTTCGCCTCTCGGGCTACTGTAGAAGGCAATGAAAGATTTATATTCGTCCGGACTGGCTCCACTTGCCAGTCGAACCACCATTATATTTAAATCATCTAAACGGTGCAATAAAAATTTCTCCTTGGAGGCTCACTGCCACATTTTAACGTCAGCTGTGACACAAAACGGCATCATTTCGCTGACAACCTGCGTGTGGGTTAGGAGAAAATCTCGTTCACGCTACCGTACAACGAGAGAGGGAGGGGCTTGAGATTTTCATCTGTGCAGTTCATACGGTAGCCCACCAATAGGAGCGCTGCAATTATTGGGGCGGGAACAACCCGAGGCATATAAAAGCACAACGTTAGCTTATGCGGGCACTTTAGTGAGCAGAATCTTCTCCTTTACTTGATTTCTCATTAAACCAACTTATCCATAAAGCTGCTAAAGCCTTTTCTTTAAATCTCTTTCTGCATCATCTTTAGAGAGTAGCAATAGGACTTGCATACAAGACTTGATGCTGTAGACCGCATCGTACTATGTAGCAAACCACCACTCAAACGTAAAGTTGAGACACATACAAAAGAGTGCAGGGGCGCAAGAAATAACCGCGATAGAGCGTAGACCACACTTTTGAATAGTCAATGGAAGCCTTTCGGAAAAGAGCAACTTTCGAAAATGAACCACAGAACTGGTCACCATGCCATCCTAATCGGTTTGGCGTGATTATTTACTTTATCTGAAAATGCTGCACCAAAGAGTTTTCAAGAAAGAAGGTACTGATGTTACTTATGATTAGCTACCCAGTTCCCTCTTAGTAGCTGATAAAAAGGTAACACTTAAAATAACTGAACAATTCATATGTATCACCTGTATCACCTGTCGTCCCGTTGATCATCGACTTGCTCGAGAGGGCGCCAGCAGCGTTTCCATTCGTCCCTGTAGCGTGCCAGAGTGGTCCAATGGATCCTCCTCGCTCGAGGGACACGAAGAGCGTCATATCGGTCGCTCAGGTCTTTCACGAAGAAGTCCGACCAACGCGTTGGTGGGCGTCCCGGTGTTCCCTTGACATCCCGCAGAATCCAGTCGGTAACGGCTCTCGTACAGCGGGTGTCTGCGAAGCGCATTTCGTGGCCGGCCCACTTAATTTTCGACCACTTGGCCCACGCGACAGCGTCTCTGATCTTCGAACGTCGGCGAAGCTCGGAACTCCGGAGGCCTTCTCTCACTTGCGTGAGTCGTGTCACTCCGAGCATCGTCCTCTCGATTCCACGCTGCGCGACGCTGATCGCGTGTTCATCCTGCTTTCGTATAACCCAGGTCTCTGAGGCGTATGTTAGGGCAGGAAGAACAGTGGAGTCGAATAGGTGGGCACGGAGTCGGATGTTCTTCGTTTTCTTCACGACTTCTTCGACGCTCTTGAAAGCTCCCCAAGCCGATCGTTTCCTCCTGCTCAGCTCCGGCGGTAGGTCGTTGGCCATATTGACCTCGCGACCCAGATACACGTAGCTGGAGCATTCGGAAATGTTCGTTCCGTTGAGCGAGAATGGGGCATCAGAAACCCATCCGTTCCTCATGAACATCGTCTTCGTAAGATTCAGCTGCAGTCCAACGTTCCCACATACACGATCGAAGTCGGCCAGCATTGCTGATGCTCGGTGTTATGAGCACGATGTCGTCAGCGAAGCGAAGATGATGCAGCTGCTAGCCGTCGACCTTCACTCCCATGTCTTCCCTACTTTAGTTCGCGCATGACGTTTTCGAGGGTGGCGCTGAAGAACTTCGGGGATATGGTATCCCCTTGCCGAAAACCTCTCCTTACGTCGATGACGACGTCGTTGTAGAATGGTGAGATCTTGGTCGTAAATCCACTGTACAGCTCTCGAAGGACTCTGATGTACTGAGTAGGAACGCCCTGAGTGAGCAGGGCTTCGAGGACCGCTTCAGTCTCGATGGAGTCGAATGCCTTCTTCAGGTCGATGAACGCAAGGCACAGCAGCAGCCTGTACTCTCGCGACACTTCGATGAGCTTCGTAATGGTGTGTATGTGGTCGATCGTGCTGAATCCTCTCCGAAATCCTGCTTGTTCGCGTGGCTGTCCTTCGTCCAGCGTTCTGCTGATCCTATTCAGGATGACTCGAGTGAACAGCTTGGAGACTACGGACAGCAGGCAGATCGGGCGATAGTTGCCAATGTCGTGCACGTCTCCCTTCTTGTACAGCAAGACGGTCCTGCTGGTCTTCCACTGGGATGGAACCTTGCACTCCGACAGGTATCGTGTGAAGAGCCGCGCCAAGGTGTTGATGATCGCTGGCGGGAGGTTCTTCAGGTGTTCAGCTCTGATCTTGTCAGGGCCGTGTGCTGTACGTTTCTTCACCGACGAGATGGCGTGTCGGATCCCGGAAGGGAGAACAGAGGGAAGGACGTATCCATCCTGCGGAAGATGGCATGGGGCAGGTGGACGTGGCTATCGAAGATATCGGAGTAGAAGTCGCGGATGACCTTTTCCATGGTCCTTCTGGAAGAGATGACGGTTCCGTCAGGACGTCGGAGAGCGGTCACCTTGGTCTTGAAGTTGGCGAAGTTCCGGCGGGCATTGCGGATGCTCAACCCTGCCTCTGCAGCTTCAGCCAACACTTCCGCCCTTCTCTCCTTGAGATCTTCCTTTATCGCCGCTCTGCATAGGTTCGCAAGCTCGGACGTCAGCTGGTAGTTGTCTGACCCTCGTGCTGCTCCACGCTGGCGTATAAGCTCAAGAGTTTCCGGAGACAGGCGTGTCTTGGTAGTCTTCAAGCTCTCGGCTCCCTTAGCACTATCGCGGAGATGGTGCACGAAGCGGTCGTATTCCTCATCGACGTTGTCCATGACGGCATCTTCCCAAAGGCCGACAAGAGAGGTGTAGAGGTCCCAGTTGATGGTCGTTCTGGGATTCCTATTCTTGAACTTCGCGGCCTTCTCTCCTTGACGCGAAAAGCGAAACCTCGCGCAAAGGAGGCGGTGGTCCGATCCCGTGTAGAACTTGGAGACAACGGAGACGTCGGTCAGGCAATACTTGCGGTTGAAGATGATGTGGTCGATCTCGTTGTGGAACTGGCCACCGGGGAATTCCCAGGTCCATCGTGGAGAGGGAGGCTTCTGGAACTGTGAGTTTCCATGGATGGTCTTGTCGACATGATAAACTCAGACAGCCTTTCACCTTGCTCGTTCCACTCCAAACCGTGGGTTCCGATGTGAAGTTCTTCCGGCGACCTTCGTGGCCCGATCTTGGCGTTGAAGTCGCCGACGATCACCTTGTAGAAGGTGTAATCTTCCTTATAGAACTTCTCTAGCTACGTAGAAGGCTTCCACGTCTTCGTCTTCGTAGTCGACGAAATAGTCAAAGCTGGCAAGGAGCCACATCGCTTCAGTCGCAGACGCAGACGGTTGTCAGAGACTCGTACGAATCGATGTTCATGGCCAAGTGCGTGTTGACGAGGACACCAACACCGCCTACTCCCCTGCTGTCGCATGTTCCGAGGAACAGTTCTTCTCCGGAGTCGTAGGCGGCGTGTAGAGGGTGGTGTCTTCTCGTCTCGGTCAGTCCGATGACGTCGTACTTGATCTTCTTGGCTTGCATCATCAGGTCCTCGACGGATGCTTCGGACGCAAGCGTGCGGGCGTTGTAAGTGCATATCGTCATCCTTGTCCTTCTCAATTTGCGCAGCCTGGTTAGGCCCTGAGATTTTAGCAGCCTCTCCGTACTCGTCCTTCCCATCGCTGCAGAAATGGGGGCTCTTTCGGGGTCAGGGGAATGAGGCCCTTTAGTGCTGCTGTGTTTGACTTCCATTCAACACGGGTAGCTAGTCAGGCTCTGTCGTGCGGGCGGGGTACTCCGGGCAGCCAGCCAGACTGCCCGAAGGGACAGGGCGAGACTTTTGAGGCGGCCTCGAATCGCCTTACATGTACTCCCAGTCTACCGAGTGCAAGCTTTTGGCCGGGCCGACACAGTTAGAGTCCGCACAGTCACGGACACATCCACGCACAAGGAACGCGTCGACCCGACGCAGCAGGAGCTAGGAGTCCATATCCTACCACCTGCGTCTCTGGGCAGTGCACGGTCCCATTTGGCTCGCGTTTAATTCCCCTATCCACCACCCGGGGACGCGCCACGTGGCCCTGCGAAAAGCGGCCCGAGATTCCTCTTAACAAGAGAGCCCGAAGGCTCTCTATCGAGGGAGATCCGTGGAACTGAACAATTACCAGCAGCGAATTTACAACGTGTTCTTGCTCAGCTAAAAATCTCTCCAACCAAAATTATGAACAGCTCATTCCGACTGACATAAATACTCGCCTTCTTCGGAGTTTGCCAGCCGAAAACATTCACTGTTCTATAAAGACCATTTTTCCTATGCATTGCTTTTCAAGGAAAAAACAGGAAGCCAGCAGCTAAAGTTGTAAATGGTCAACTAACCTTAGACGTGATTGCTGTAGAGGATCGTGGATCAACCGTAGCGGGTCGGCGACCAAAGGTTGCTTGGTGTCTTGGGTGAATGGGCATCAGCCCTGGGGCAACCCATGTTGGGTATCCTTTTGCATTAGGTCTAATAAACCAAATTCTGCACAGCTTCATAAACGCTTTTAACCTCTGGATTATAAGATCCATAGGTCGAACATGCAACTTACATATATGCTAGCAATAAATGAGCAATTAAATCTGTTTGTAACGCCTCAAATATTTATACTGCATGTGGCTCTATCCTTCTTCGCTGTGAGTTCGCACTGCTCTTCAAGGAAAACTTTTGTGTTTACAATAACTCTAAGATTCAATTTATCAGCATTCTTAAGTGTTAGCTCCCAGTGGGATAGCTGCTCCTAACATCGTGGTGTCCAAGGCAAGGTACCTTTGATTTTGGCCCTCCACTTTGCTGACCAATCAACAATAATATTTTTGCAGAGTGGAGAACAGTGTGATATTCCCCACTAGTTATGTTCGTACAAACTTTTACATCATCTGCAATCATTATACACGCAGCGTCATACTTATTGATCAACGAGGAAATTTTAGCAGTACAATTATAAAGCAGAATTGGAAGTACAACTTCACGCTGAGGACCACCATCCTGACAGCGATTCGGGAAAGGTCTCATTAATTCTAACCTAGACAGTCCTGTCAGATATGAAATGTCCATATGTTGAATATGTATATGAGATTACTGACATCCTAAAACAACCATTGATATGCCCTTCGTATAATATTTGACTAAGTCGTACCAGCTTTTATTAAAAATAACGAATGACAAAGCATTGCGTAGGCTACATATTGTGTTTAGGCGCAAATTAGCATTGATTCGGTTAATCAACACAAGGTCAGCCGTAATCTGCGACGCGATGATATCCGTCTTCTTTTTGATCGTCTGCTCTTCCGCAGTGTCTGCTCCAGAACTGCAAAGTGAGAACAGTTAATTACTAAATTTTGTGAAGCAGAGAGCTGTCGCGACTAATGCGCTATTTCCAGATTATCCAACGTCTGGGATTCAAGGGAGCCAGGAGTGCGGAGCAGGGGCGAAGGAATGGCTCGTGAAATGCTTCAAACCAGGTGTGGGATGGGCCAGCGCACTAATCAGAGACGAAGAAAAGACCATGGAGAACTGCAAGGAGTCGTGCGTCCTGCGTAATGTAACGACCCTTATAAAGAGAAACGAATTGAAAATCAAAAGTAAGAAGTGTTACGTGTTGTGTCCCTGTCTTGACGTGAGCTTTTGCGGCAATCCCGACGAGTTTGCGACCGCTGACTGCCCTTCTGGCATCTCTGTCGAAAATCCCGTGATCTGTTCTCCAACTAAGAGTAAGAAGCACACCACTCTTCCCACCTTGACCAACCTTCCAACGTCCTCCACTGAAATGGCGACGTCGGAAAAGCAATCGCCCTTCACTTTTTCTCAAACCTCCGCCTTGAAAACGTCGCCCTCCGGCACAGCGGTTAGCGGCAAGTATGGTTCTTCGTCAACGGCTAATGGATTTTCTCCAAGTGCCAGCCAAGATTCGTCTTCGAAGCTTGCAGGCAGCGGTCACACAACGGTGTATGGTCGTACTATCACCAAGATGACCGAGCAGTCTCTCGAACTCACCGACAGCACGACTCGTTACACTGGCGAGGAGGAAGAAACGAAAGAAGACTCTACGGCAACAAGAACGACTCTCTACCCATTGGAGACTTCTACGACGCCTTCACCGCATGCTTCTACGCAATTTTTTTCGTCTGTCTCGAGCACTGTTCCTGAATTCTTCAAAGCGCCTCGCAGCGCTGACACCTCAGCAACTTCGCGGCTCTCAATTGCAACATCAGCCTCTACCCCGTTCTTCACTGCTCCAAACAACGATTATGAATCGACCAGCCCATTCGCGAATCCACATCCAGTTTCTGCGAGCACTTCTGCCGTATCATCCCTTCCGAAAAAGGAATTCACAACACTTAAGCCAGTCTCCTTAACGTCCTCAAATGAACGAATGGGAGAGTCTTCTTCATCGACTTTAGACTTCAAAGAATTGAGTTCAACGGTTACTTCCCCAGAAAGCTCCCACACCGAACACACCGTTTCAACGCTGGAAGGAACCCAGAGCTCCAAATTGGCCGATTACACGTCATCTGCGACACATATTGAGCAAGCATCTGCCAAATCTGAGACCTCCGCCAAGGTCGCCCAGTCATCTAGCACAGAAGCAACTACAAGAGGAGAACAAACACTGACTACTGCTCCAATGCTGACGAGGACGACCGATGCAGCCGCAGAGGAAACCAAAGCCGGGACGCTGCCGTTCTACCAAAACTTCACGACGCTCGAGCCTGTACCGGCAGTTTCAAGCGGAACAATGACAGCTACCGAATACAAAAGCTCGCGTTTCGTCACGACTTCTCTTCGCCCCCAGGATGACGGCCAGACAACCGCAGCAAGCTCAGAGGCGAAAACTTCTGTTCCAGAATCACACGATGCTACTACAACCTGGCATCCAAAGAGATTGACACCTGTCCCTGCTTTCGGTCATTTCACGACAATCGCGACAACCGAAGAACACGTCAAGACTTCACCAGCTGCAAGGACAACACTACTTGCAACACGGCCATCTCAACCGAGCACCACGAGACTCCCTACCATCACGGATCAGCCTGCTACTGCCGAAGCAACAACCGAAGAGGACTCGGATCTCACCTCTCTGGAACAGATTACTCAGCTCTCCACGACCGCTGCGCAAAACTTTGCAGACGCCACCACTTCAGAGAGGAACGTTACAAGCATGGCCAACGAGGACTCTACTTCGGAACAGCCATCCTCATGTAAGCCATTTTCAGCATTTCTTTCTTTATATGCTTACACTTCCCCGCTTTCTTCTTGCTTTTATTGGAGTGCAGTTCTATCTTTATACATTTTTAATATTCACGCTGCAGTAAGCATGCACCAGCAACAACGCTAAAACAAGTTGTGAACCTCCAGCAAAAAACAAAGGAAACAAAAACGTCAAAGAAATGTAAGCACAAATAGGGGAGCAATGTGATTTAAGAACAACAGTCTTCCAGCAGTGAGAAACCAGCTGTGAAATTTTTGAAACCATTCACGGGATTACTAATAGGTGAAGTGTATCTCGGGGATTTCCTACCACTAAGACTAGATTGATAAATCGGGACCGTTGTAGAATTTTCTTGTAGGTCTGCTAATGAATTTGATCTGTTCTCGGTGCATTGCCGTATAGCGGTCCAAGAGGCCAACATTTTCCGGCAATCTTATGAATAAACTTGAGAGGATCTACTACACAGCGTTTATCCATTAGGGTGTGCAGAAATTTTTGCTAGAGTTTGAGCGACTGTATTTAACAAGTAATACTAACAATAAAAACGGTGAGCAACTAATTACAGTAGCGTCATCTGTAGCCACGACCTTCCTCCAACGATCAGGTAGAGCAGTGATCCCGTCTCTCCAGAACGAAGGGTAAAGTGAAGCAATCCAATCCTGCACCGCACGCTTGATTTCGTTACGATCGTTGAAGCTCTTGCCTGCTCAGAATGTTCGGAAGCTTCTGAAGGCATGATAATCACAGGGGCTAAAGTTTGGAGAGTACGGCGGGTCTGGTTGTCATATGATATCCAGTCTGAGCAGGTCGTCCAGTGTTGCCCTCGTATGATAGGGTCTCGCGTTGTTCATGATCATGTAGAGTTTTCCACGCCGTAACACAGAGTGAGGAATCTGGGCGACCATCTTTCGCCATGTTCATTTCCCTCTGTGCTGGATTACTCTGCAGATAGGCTAGAGCAGCACTGGTTGCTGTAGAATGCGCACATTCACAACGAGAAGACTCCTCCAAGGAAACGTCTACTCATCGAAGCGATGCACCACCTGTAGCACGTAGCGCAGGAGGGGGCGGCTGCCCATCGACAACACCAATTCACGTTGAGCTTGAGCTGCAAAGCGGCCAGAACGATAGCAGTTGAGAAGTGGACGGTGGTATTTATGATGATTCGACATGGTTTGTACAAGGGTTTTCAGCTATAGCAACGGTCTCAAAAAATGTTTGGCTGGAGATTAAATATACTGACCTCCACGCTTAATAAGGTGTTGAACCGTGACATCAATTTAGCGCGTTAGCGCGCTACCTTCTTTTAAAGAAAGACACTCAATTTCATGCTAGACTTCCTGCACACCCTAATATTAATATTTTTAATATCAATAAGATAAACGGATTGTGAACAGAATGGAGTAAGCCTATGAAGAAAACAAAACACGAAACACATTGTTTGACTTTGAGATATCAATTTTGCTGTCGTAACAATTTACTCTTTCTCACTGTCTCTTATGTAGGGTATAATAAGGATATACGCACATAGAACAGTGCATTTAATACATTGAACATTTAGCCTCGTCAAGTGATCCGTCGCCATGCCTGCCCCACTACCATGAAGGTCCATCCTACTGCTACCGTTTCACGCCATCGAGTGCCAACACTTACCGAAAGGTCAGTAGATTCAAATTCAGCATACATCTGGACAGCTATTGACTAGTAGAGCCTAGGTGTAGCCTATTTGACACATGAAAAAGTAGGACACTTGACTCTGCCATTGTTTTCTCCTCCCTCTTATTCATCTCATCTCTACAGTGTGCGTCATAATTCCCTTAGCAGAGTGTTCCTCTTTAGAGAGAAATGATCATACAGCTGTTCGTTTCTCAAAACTTGATTTTTCTAATTTTTCTTCTTGATTTTTTCTGTGTTAGCAGACCTCATGAAGGCCACGTCAATATTGCAACATTTCGACCCGTAAGCCCCCTTCTCTTGCAGAAACCAACAATGTTTCATACCCTATCAACCACAGGAACAAATGCAGGACAAACTTATGATCCAAAGAAGGCTATAGAACTGTGAACCATGGCCGCTTTAATATGTTTACTAGACTCAAGGAAAATTAGGAGCTGCTCATGTTTGTACATATCCGAGCTCTTCACTCTGACAATGACAGTCCACTCATTTTTGTTTCACAGCTCTCATCAGATGTCAAGCCGTCTGCCCTTATTAGCTCACCATATACGAAAGGGTAAAGCAGTCAAATGACGATCTTCTTTCCCACTCATTCTGTCTATTTCTCTGCCTGTCATTCGTCCATCACAACGACACAATAGAATAATAAAGAAGGGAATTACAGCTTCGTCGGAATAGAGCTTTCTCATAAGTGTTTTAGTCACTCAATAGGCTGTTCGGTAATAACTGCTTCTCTCTACTAATTTCTGCTTTTAAAATATCTTGACTAATCCCGTCGCATGAGCAGTTAGAGGTTTCCTTTTTAACCGTTCCTTATTTTCAGATCGATTTACATGTTTTCTTGCACTACTATGTTACTTCTTAATGTACGACTCTACGAACCTCGGCATCGAAGATCTCATGCCTTGTTTGAGTGACCTTTACATGAGGTTATACAGATCTTTATTGTCTAATGTTTCGGCGGAGAACGTCTTTCTTCAGAGCCTGAAAGGAAGGATCAAGTCAAATCATGGCTACCGTGTCAGATGTCGCCTCAACCTTAAAAATTCAAAACCTCCTTTCGGTGATCCTTTCCTACGGGAAGCCAGACGGGTCCATCGGTCGGTATCAGAGCCGTTGTCGAGACTCAGCCGTCCAATCAGATTGCCAACCTGATGTAGGGCTTGAGCTCGCGTGTTCTATAGAGGCACTCTTCATTCCGGTTTAGCTTGGGGTATCGGCATGAATCCAAAAGACCTCCAGGGCCTTGCGGGCAGCACTTTGGGTTTTAACTGCCAGCAGCTTGACCCTAACCTAAAAGTCCTCCCCCGTATGCCCGTGGTGATCCATTGCAGGGGACGTCCTCGACTTGGTCTTGGCGTCAAGGTGTTCCTTGACCCTAGCATGTTGGGGTCGCGCCGTCTCACCGATATATTCCTTGCCACAGCTTTGGCAGGTAATGAGGTATACCAGTCCTGATACGGTGCGGTCATCTTCCCTGCCATGTGGGCACACGGCGCAACCAGGGGTGAGTGACACGGAGGCGACCGTACGGACGATTCCGACCTTGCTGTCGCCTAAGGTTGTCTGGTGGCACCTCCATAATAGTTACCACTTTCTCCGCCCGGCTCTCCTCATGCACTTCAGAAGGCAAGTTACATCATCGGAGATGAATGGGACCTTGACTGGTACCTTCCCGTAAATGGTGCGGCTACCGCTTTGATTCCGGAAGGACCATCGTAACACTGGGTCTTACTAACCAGGATACTATCTCAACGGTAGGTTGGAACGGCGCAAGTGTTGTATATGGGCAAAACCGCCTCTCCCTGGGAAGTGACAAACTGCAAGAATCTCGACCCCAATACAACTCTGCGCAGAGCTAGGGGCGACGGAAGCCGCGTGTTGGCGTCCAGTTGATTCATGTGCTCCCCAGCTGACGGGCGCGCGCGGGATGAGGGCTCGTATCGCGGCTCAGCGCAGTGCACAGGTGGCGTAGTAGGGAAGCGGTCGGGCTCGTGAGCGAGGGTCGGTGGTTTAGACCCCGCGGATGGCGTTTGTTGTGCACTTTTGAAAAATCCATGTTTATCATATAGCAATCCACTTAGGGGTACTACAGTGTGTTATAGAGCATGTTTACATATAACATATGCTTCAAACTACAGATTAGCTAAAATATTCACTTCTGTGTAGCACTTGTTTGAAGCCTATTCTGTGTGACCGTAGTTATGTAACGATAGATATTTCCTGGCACTAGTTAAAGTTCTGACTCCACCAACAAGACTTCGGTTTAAAAAAATCCGATGAAGCTTTGTCTAGAGGGGCTATTTGGGTGCTGATCACGAATCTGACATCCGTTTTTCACGATTCTGTCTTTACCTGCCGTCACCAGCAGAAACTTTAAGAATGTAATCCTAGTGCCTTCCTGTACCTATATTATCCAGCCGAATCGTGAAGAACAGATATCACATTCGTGATCAGCACCCCAAATAACCCCCTACACAAAGTTTTAGGGAAATCGGTGACCCTTCCTAGACCACCCTTGTTAACGGTATGAGTGGTATGTTATATGTAAACCTGCTCTATAACACACTATAGTACCCCTAGGTGGATTACTATATGATAAACATGGATCTTGCAAAAGTGCAAAACAAACGCAGTCCGCGGGATCCAAACCCCCGACCCTCGCTCACAAGCCCGAGCGCTTCCCTACTACGCCACCTGTGCACTGCGGTGAGTCGCGATACGAGCCCTCTCCCCGCGCGCACCCGTCAGCTGGGGAGCACGTGAATCAACAGGGCGCCAACATGCGGCTTCCGTCGCCCCTAACTCTGCGCAGAGTTGTATTGGGGTCGAGATACCTGCAGTTTGTCACTTCCCAGGGAGAGGCGGTTCTGCCCATATACAACACTTGCGCCGTTCCGACCTACCGTTGAGATAGCATCCTGGTAAGACCTAACCAGTTTCTGCGGATGCATTCCTTGGAGTGATGTGCAGGTTTGCTCATCAACCCGCGATACTGTCGTGTGTGGCTGCTGCCATTGCGTCGCGAATCGCGTCGGCGTCCACGTGGGCGTTCGATCGATGTTTTGTATGTCTGCGATGGCACTCCGATCAATAGGGGCGTACAGTGGTAGTGGCGTTGCTTCGTACGAAGGAGGTAGGGAGTTCGGCTCTCCTGCGTTGCCGCGTTTTTGCCTCACCCCCTAGGCGATGAAAGCAATTTCCACACGATCAATTTGCATTGCACACATCTTGGAATCCCCTATGAAAATGCCTACTCCCTCTCTCTTTAGACCTACCCCACTTGTGTGATGCCACGAGGGACTGTTTGCTGGTGAAGAACTTGTACTGTACTTAACACAAGTTATTTTATAGGTTTATGGAACAAACAAACAAAGAAGTAGACTCACAAGCAGTAGTACTTGTGGAGAGGAGAGAGGGCACTTGTGCAGTCAGCTGAAGTTGAGAGCTGAAGATCGCCAAACGATAAGAAGTGGGAAGTAGAAGAAGTGATCCTCTCCCCCCTCCACCGGCTTTTATACAGCTGCATAGCGATTGATAACGACCGAGATAGCCGCGAGCCGGAGCTATCTCGTTAAAACATGACTTCAATAGCAGATGCTAATAGCTCACAATGGTGGAAGAAGTAAAACAACACTAAACACTAAACACTAACACTACTAAACAATAAAAGATCAAGTCGACTTTGTCGACACCCTATCTAGTTTGGTGCGAACTCCCCCTGGGCGACGAGAACGAGCTCTAATGACAACGGCTCGAATAGCGTAAACAGGCGCAAGCACATTGCCACGGCCGCAAGTGGTTAGGTTTAATGGCTATTGTAGCACTGTAGATGTAACGTGAGGCTTATATCCGTTGCTATCAGCAGTTTCAAGTGCTAGCTTCCTTGCCTCTTTACGCTCCTCTTCCTCAATGGATACGAGAGCGCAATTCGGAACACGTTTTTCACTACAGCTTGCTCCATGTGGTTAGGGTGCGAAGACAGGCAGCGAACTATAGTAGTATTTTTGCTGGTAGGTTTTCTATACAATTTTGTTGCGAAAGCACCCTTTTTTAGTTGGACCTGCACGTTCAGGAGGTCAACGAAAGTCAATCACCCTGAAGTCTCTCGCGGATTTTTTAAAATATTATTTCTGTCAAGCATTTGTTGTGCTTCCTAAAACATATGTAGTTCCTTTCAAGTTTACTAGTGTTTGTTATACCATGCATGACCTGTGAGTATTTTTAGTGACTGGTTACACGTCCAGTTCTTGACTTGCTTGGACATGACCTGTACGTCCAAAGATAAAGATAAAGATATGATAGGGAGAATGATAAGTGGCGGAGCAGAATCACTTTATCTCACTGTTTCGCAGGCTCACTTGAAAGTTTCAGCCTTTCATAGGCTAAATTGAAGTGATTTCTTTGTAAGCTATTTTTCGTAACCACAGGTCTCACCTCTTTAGCGCATAATCCCTAGGGTACTTTACTGGAAAGTAAAGGCCCCCACAGAGTTCTGCGGCAACGCCGCTCGCCGCTATGGTTAAGGATAGGGTAGAGACGCCGCCGGCGGCGAAATTTTTTTGAATAAACTACATTTTTGATTTTATACACAGTGTGAGAAACCTCACTCACATACGTCATCTTTCTCACCGATCCTTTCGATCTTCGCTGTGCACGCTGTGCTCATTTCGCCTTATCTCATTCCAGATAAAGCACCCTCCTATTCTGACCCTCCTATTCTTATGTGAACTGTTTTCTCAGAGGCAAGAGGTTTCAGTTAACATCCCGATACTTAACAAAAAATTTCTGCTTTATATTGGCTAATCAAGATATGAAACCCTCAAATCAGATTTTACTTCGGCGCCAACTGTTTACGAGGCTGGAGGTTACCATCCAAGGGATCCCTTTATAGCATGCTAATTCTAAGGTCAGTGAAGCTAGTGCATGTACCAGCTAAGAGACAATTGATTGCTGCATTTGGTTGTGGTGAGAGGAAACACTTGCTGCTACCTTCCTTTTCTACTTGTTACTCAACTTCCTTTCAGCGTTTTATTTCCATTGCTTTCTGCGCTTCTCTCTACCGCATCTGCACATGTCTTGTACCTTATGAGTGGTCTAAGTCTTATGTCCCTCTTATAACCCGCCCGGTAATGCTATGCCATTAAGTCGTAGCACAAGGTGGGCGGCTGTTCAATCGTTCAATCTACCGCAATATATGTAAGTAAAGATTTGGTTCCTGATAACATTTCTAACGCGTAGTTTAGCATTATGTACAGAGTGGTCAAAACCACTTACTTTTCTACAGTAGTTGTATCTTAAATCATGTTTCGTCCTTGTCATGCGCCTCTGGAGTACCGCATACAGTGTGCTTTTCTGAACAACGTAAACTAGGCTTCCATGAGGCTGATACGTTTTTAGCTTGCGTTCTTATACTACGAAACCTGCTAATCGTACCGATTTTGTTGCTGCTACTCAGCCAGTTTTGCCTCTTCTCTCTCCTCTGCACAGAGCGTCCAATTTTTAGCGAAGTGCTCATCCTTCTCAAGTTCTATCATCCACCGCGTTTTCTCATGTGTTCCTATCACATTGACAACTGCTTTGCTAATACCATGCAATTCTTCTGTAAAAATTCGTGTTGTCCCGCTAATGAGGGCATCCGTTATTACGTTGGTTTTTCCTTAACATATTTTATTTAAAACTTATAGCGCTAGGATTCCATAGACCACGTCAACTACCTAGTCGGCACGTTACTGCAATTGAACAGAGTCGCTAATGGCTTAATATCTGTTAAAACTACACTTGGGAGGCCAAAAATAAACACGTGAAACCGCCTCGCAGTCATTAACACCGCTAACGCTTCCAAATCGTTAACATTGTGCCATCGTTCTGCTCTGCTGAAGCCTTTCGAAATAAAGTAGACGAGGTGAAGATTCTTCACATCTCCTTCCTAAGAAAAACGGCAATTAAGCTAAGTGCCGATGCATCTGTCCAAAGCACAAATACGTAACGTCTGTAACCTTTTCCGTATTGTGTTGTTTTAACACCGTAGAAGAATGGATCATTTATTAGTCTTTTCAAGCGCTGCTTAATGCTTCTCTGTCCATTATAAGCTGTTTCTGTCCATTATATGCGTCATCGATGACAAACAACCTGTTTCTTTCGAGAAACCTAACCACAGCTTCCGATAGAATGGAGTTAAGGGAAGTCCTTAGTTTCTTTAAGTTCTTAAGCGGTGCATAATTGGTTATTGCCTCTACCTTTTTGAGTTCATGTGCATACCCTCGCTGTTCACTACGTGACCGAGAAAGCTCACCCTTGTCTGCGCTTTTGAGCTTTCAGGTGAAAGCCTGCCTTCTGCACTGATGCTCACACTTTCCATAGATTGTTAACATGCCTTTCCGTGTATCAGTGCAGATTATGATGTCATCAATGTAGCAGAAAACTTTGCCCCCAACACGTAGTGTAAAATCCGGGTCCGTTAACCTCTGAAAGACAGCTGGACTAGTACGCAAGCCGAACGGCTGACTCTGAACTGATAGGGCCAAATCTGTTGTCGTGAAGCGGAGTTCACTCCAACCTCCCTCCTTGTAAGCGGAATTTGCAAATAGCCGCTGCAAAGATTGAGCGTAGAGAAATACAAAGTTCCTAATAGGTTCTGGAGAACTGCGTCGACGGGAAGCAATAGTGGGTCTCGTTTAATCTTCTTATATAGCTCTCTACGTCCACACAAAGTAGAATGTTACCTTCCTCATTTTCCACCGGTACGATTAGGCAGGCCCACTCAGAAGAACTTTTTTCTATGATTTTTCTACTTTTTAAATGAGCTTGCAGATCTTTCAACTTTAACCGGATCCTCAGTGGAACAAGTCTAGTCTCCATTTTGATGGATTTACTGTCACCAGTAAAAATCTTCGTTTCCACTTAATTAGTTCCAGTCAGTACCCTACCGCACCCTGCAAACACAACGGAAAATTCATCCAAAACACCGCTTATCTCTTCGTTCAACGCCTCCACATTAGCACCCTCTGCCGTTGCTCATGCAGCAACTTTCTCCTTTCATCTGCACTCATCCCGAGTGCTGTCTACCCGTCATCAACGAGTGCAGATCCTCCAATCTCTTTCTCCATTTTTCCGTTCCCTATTTGCCAACTTCTTCTCCGTCTCCTATTATCGCGGTTCCTCAGCGTCATTCATTACTAAGACTTCCACTCTCTAATTCCTTGCCTTAAACACTCTATCTCCTATTCCTTTCTTGTTTGGGTACAACACATCTTCCCCCACCTTCGCATTGCACCGTGATCAAATCTTTGCGGAGGAATTTATTTAGCACCTCATGAAGCTTATCCACATCAAAATCTGATTTCTGAGTTACTGGTAGTAAGCTCACAGGCACAATACTGATAATCGATTCTGTGGTCAAAATTGCTGGGACTCGTCTATCCAATTTATTAGCCCAGCCTGATATTGCTCCACCCATTAGAGGGGTCACTTGCTTTCCTTCTTGTCCTCTTCTTATACCTAAGCTACGAGCTTTTCTAACAATATCCAATACCAATCTTGCCTCATCACTTGTTTCGTGCTATAACCTCTTTCGACGGATTTGATTTACCTGGGTTTTCAGATTTGGACGGTCTCGTCCAACGTGTCTAAGCCTATGGCATTTATAACACTGTCGGTTATCCAAGCTCGAACCATCATGACCTCTAGACTCGCTCAAATTACCTCTTGTATCGCTACTACTCTCTCGAGAACTCACTCCGTCCTGAGTCAGCGCTACGGTCTCGCTTGTATTGTCAAGCCTAACGCCAATTATACCGCTCTCTCGAAGTCTTCCTCACACAATGTTTCCCTTCCGTTACTTCCTTCATAAAGTTTTTCTTCGCCATATGCAAGTGTCCTTCTCTTCCAATTAACTTGAGCTCTTATTTGGCCTCGTCCTATTCTGTTTTCCTCACGTTGACTTGGATTGCTCGATTGTCAGCGATAACTGTTTCGCCGAATTGTAATCTTCCGCTGGATCAACACTATGCAGCGTACTCAGTAAATGTGCGTGCTCTAGCCAATCTGTTAGATTGAGGGAGAATTTGAGCGTATTTCCGAGATCTGTCACTGATGCTGCACGATGTGTTAGCCGGCCTTCCCCATTTCTCTATCACTAAGCAAAAGTCCGATGCGGACTGCCTACCCTTCGCCTAAGGGTCATCAGCTCAGTCAGAGCCCGTAAACAGCTCGAAGTAGTGATTATCTACTAAATGTAATGTCCAGTAGGGTCTCGTCATCAAGTATCACATTTCAATACTTTCTATTGAACCTTCGTATGAACTCAAAGTTCTTGGCCTTGCTATTTTTGAATACCCCGGGATTCACACACGCACTCGCTCGCATACACACTACAAAATGACGCAAATCCTGACCTTGATCTCTTGGGATGGTCTTTTCCATTGTTTTGAAACAGCTTTCCTTGCTCGGAGGGAGCTCCAGTCTGCGAGATCACATTCTCGAATTTAATATTGTCTGAAACCTTTCACTTCTATTTCCGTCATCTGGCATAAGCAATCTTCTGGATTACCGCTTACCATTATTTACGGTGTCTATCTGTTTCTCGTCCTGTACGACGGTTTTCGGTCTCTTACTACCGCCAGCCTTCTATAGACTTCGCCATGAACGACTCGAACAATATCTACGTCAATCTGGAGCATTTTGCAAATATTGATGATCAACTCTCCGCCCCTTTCTGTAGTATTAAAATAGTTTTCTATAATACTTAGAGACTCTATACCTTTGGTGTGAAGCACAAGTGATCTCCAAACCGAGATAAGATTTGTTCCTATCACATTATTCTTCAATTCCTACAATACTTCACATGCCTCTTCTATCTCAATTTCTATAGTTTTGGCTAACAGCCCTCTATACTTTCCGCATTACAAGCTTCCGAAAGCTACTCCGACACTCCTTCAGGCAGCTTTTTGATAACTTCCCTCACCCTTTTGATTTCATACACTTATATTATCTCGTGTATTCCGTTCTTTACCATTCTGAGCTTTCGACGCATCGTCCGTCCTTCCATCACTCTCCTCTCCTTGCCCATGATTCTAGAAGAGAATGTTTCACTATCAATGGCTTTACCGTTAAACCGTCATGGCGCGGCCACCAAACGACAGGAGGTGCACAGTCCACTAGCTGCTCAAGCTTTACTACCCCTTTCACCAATTCAGGCAACTCCTCGGGCGTCTCATTTCACCCACTCCTGTAGATCGATGGCATTTAATCAAATCTAGCTCCCTTTAACGGTGACGTTTACCACCTCTGCTGGCTAACAATCACTCAATCGGCTGCTACGAGTATACCTTGTTGCGTCTTTCTTTGCGCTCCTCTCTTCTTAACCCTTTGATCAGGTGCGCGATTTTTTCCGTCGTCTACTTTGCGTCTTGGGTCCAGCCGAAAGCGTTTTCACTGTACCTCCTCACCAGGTCTCTTCTATCCTTGGTCTCCTCTCCTCTCCAAGCACTAGCCTCTAGACCTTTTCCGCTACGTACTTTTAACTCAGTCGTCCTTTCCGATATTCAGGCTCAGCTCGATTTCCGATCTTCTCGACCGCTTCCATGTGCCGGGCAGCGCTCTCTTTATGCAGTCGAATAGGTAGCTGAGCCGGAAAGCATGGATACGCAAGCACACCTTTTGTAACAACTCTTTATCACAAAACAAGTGAAATCACGAAAAACGACAGGATCAATAGAAGAAGAAAATACAATAAGGTCGATGGGGTGGGGCGCGGGCCAGAGTTGGCCAGTCGGGACCTTGTCGAGGCGTTTTTTTGGCCAGGTCTCCGCTCTTTGCGGTCCTTATATCCTAAAAATTTCCGCATAAATCACAGCTTTTCACCGGCGGGTAATCTACGAGGTTCCTCGGCCGACCGCTTTTCCGCTATCTATCTACATATGTATAAAGGAAGATAGTCCAAGTGCGTCTATCAGTAAATCTTGCATAGTGCTTTTAAAGATGTATGGCAGTGTTTGCTTTTTGTCAAGCCGAGCATCTTTTTTCCAGTTTACGTTTCAGCGTTGTCGCTTTGCAGTACGAGATAGGACGCCCGCTGAGGACGAAATGTTCGATGCGAGCCGTTTCCTCGGAAAACTACCGGAGAAGAAGTGTAGGCGAATACCATAGGCAGCCACCAGTCCTTCAAGAAAGGACTGGGATGAGAAGTGGTTTTCGGGCTGTTTTTAGGGTCGAATGAGCTTCTAGTGGGAACTGTGAAGAACATGAATGGGTTCCGATGAATTCGTCAAAATAATCCTCTTCGTCTAGGGGAAAGCTCGAACTGAACTCCATCTATCCCAGATCGTTCCCAAACAATGGCCTTAATAGTGAAATTGGATTTAAGCTGTCAATCTAATGCTATGTAAATGAAATGAAGGTTCTCTTTAACACATTCGCGACCATGTACACTGATATGAGTGGACAGCGGAGAGGGCGCGACGGACGGTGTCCACTCATTTGAGTGGACGGGGGAGTTTTGGGAAGAACTTTGTTTATTGATGTTTTTGTTCGATTTTCTTCTCAAATTCGCAAATTATAATAACAAAAAAATGTTGGGTGTGCGTAGACAAAAAAATGATTGACTTTATCGTAAATAACAGGACAAGAACTTTTCCATTACTGAAACACAATAAGCGCACATACTTCTAGACCAGAATTAATGCACAAGCTACAGATGAAATACGAATTGAACTCCCAAATAAAACAACCTAGGCCCTGAATGATTATAACATTGCACAAACTTCTAACAAGAACACTTCTTATCGTTGGAGGATCTCAAACAAAACATTTTTCGGAACTGGTGCAGCGCGTATGGACTATCCTTTCTTCTTGGCAATATCTTTTCCCAGGCTGCTACTCAGTTTTTTATAGCAAGCTGTGCAGTTCTTCTGGACTTTTCTTGAGTCTACAGTTTTGTTTTCTAAGACTCTGTCTTTTTTCAGCGCCTGTCCACGCAAATGAGTATACACACGCACGCGCCTAAAAAGTCGCGGGCCGTCGCGCGCACTGGGCGCGAAAACGCTGTGGTCGTGAATGTGTTAAGATTTAGCAGCTGCAAGAAACGTGTCCCCACTACTGCTCTAGGCTATCGCTTGGGACTTGTTCATTCTCACCTCCTTGGTATATCAGTCTTTCTCGGCCCATTGAACGAGCAAAATGTTCGGGGGACAGTCAGGACATAAGAGCAAAGGCCACGCCCCTCTTCCGGAGCGTGCGATTTTCCTTTCATCCACGTGGCTCGGCCACCCCCGACACCGTCGGCTTCACCGTGAGTCTAATGTCTGCCTTATGAAACCTTCCCGGTCCGTTGGGCGCTAGGGAAGGAGCTCGACTCCAGTTCTCGCTAACTCGGCAGAACGTCCTGTCTCGATGCCAAAATGTTCGCCAGACCCTTAGCAATCCATACTCGTCCAAGTAGGTAGGGCATGGAGGACGAGAAGAAAGACTAACTCTCACTGCAGCGCTCCCGTTCAATCTGTTAAGTCTAGATGTCCTGGCAGCAATATATAGGGTTTCGAGAATGAGTCGCGCTGAGATATAAGACTCACTGCTGGATCTTACCGCGACTTCAAAACACCTATTGCTATGATAATTAGCCCTGTGGTCGCCTTAAAGAGCGACCGCTTGAAATTTACCTAGTCCTTCGTTCTTAGGCACAATCACAGACTCGACGCTACACTTACAACGATGAAAATTTCACGGACGAGTTGTCCGGGACGGGTTACAACAACAGCAACAACGTGGTGGAACGCCACCGTATCGATTATTGCTTTCTTTGCCGCGAGAGCGATTCTCGGACAACCCGCGCCGCATACGCCACAGCCTGCATAGCGAGGAGGGGCGTTAGGCGGAGCATGGCTTCGGTCCCAGTGCTTCGGCGGTTGGGTTGAAGCCACAATTTTTGGTTGGGTGCCCGTGGCATCCGGGCAGAGCAAAGGCCGTGGAGTTGTGCCAAAGGGCGGGGCATTCTTCCGCCCTCAGACTGCGCTCCACGATGAGCACTGCAACCCAAGCCCATCGGCGCCCCAGACAACTCGTCCATGAAAATTTCATCGTTGTAAGTGTAGCGTCGAGTCAATCACAGTGGCCTTTCAGTCTCCACAACATACTACTCAGAGTCAGGGCATGTATTAAGGTACGCTATACCCGATGTACAGTCTCCTTCGTTCCCAAACGGTGAGATGACGCAAGGTTGTAATGCATATACTACCGCACACGCGACTTCGTTCTCTATGGTCTTTCAGGTTGGCAGGGAAATTTCTGCAACCCTTACATTGTCCTGAAGGTCAGTTGTTGGGTTCTAATTGCTGTTCTAATTGCTGTTACATGCTCAGAAATGAATGTACGTAAATACTTCTTTCGATCGTTCGTCCTCAACCTTCCTGGCAGCTATCGATTCATTTATCCGGCAATTGCATCCATTTCGCTCCGCAATGCAGCAAGCTGTAGTGTTCAACAATCTTGGCCAATCAAAACACTGCCATACATATTTATATTTTGAAGGTTAGAATACAGGCAGCATACGTTATACTGTTCTAAATTTCTTCCCTTTTTTCTTGGATTTAATTCTTGTTCATTTTTTGGGTCGATTTTTTTGTGTCTCATAACAGTGCCTTCTTTTATTCCAAAATCTTCAAAGAATTCAAGTATAAGTATGTAGTTTGCTACTGTTTCCTACCCTAGTTGGCAATTTTTTCAGTTGTATTGTGCCTTCTTTTGTTGTATTGTACCTTCTTCTATAATCTTATCGACAAAATCAGTACCGTCAAAATTGAGAACTGTCTATGTAACACAGTAGTTTGTATAGTGATCCCCTAGAGCATTCTGCTGGTGGTTATTTCCGGCACGACGGTATGCCATAAAACTCTGCTGCTGTTCTTTCATATTGAGTTGTTTCCTTCTCATTTGAAATGTTGGTTATCCGAGTAGAGTCAGAGAGACTCTTGCTTAACAAAAAGCATTGTATGGACAGTCAAATCCTTTTTATGATCGTTTGACTGCGAGTTTGCGCGGTTTACGTTCTCTCCCAGCTTTGCCAAAATCTTCTTCTCCCTTCTTGCTTCCTCCTTAAAGATTTTCTTTTTTTAGGTCGTTTGGCGAGACAAATTGAGACGAAACTAATTAACCCGTCTTGTCCTTAAATAAATAAATAAATAAATAAATAATTAAATATGTTTTTCTCCGCAGGTTTGGAGTTGACCTGAATGGGTAGTGGTCTTGTATTGTAGCAGGAGCATGTATTGTAGATGAACACTATAAGATAAAGATTGCTTCTCTCTGGTCTAGAAATAAGTTTAATTACTCCAAAAAGTCTAATTTGGTGTTACACTAGTATGAGACAACACATTCATATAAGTGTCCATGGAAAATCAATTAGGAAAGATAGGTAGATTGCTCGTTCAGGGGCCGAATTCATCAACGACTATAAACGGTGGAGGTGAAACTTGATAAAGCGTTCATATCTGTATCTTATCTTATCTCTACCTCTTGTACCTCACATAACCACCGATTTAATTGTTGATGAATCCAGCTCCAGTAGGATGCGCATGATATGCATTATGTACGGACAAGATTAGTAGTATCGCCCCTTTTTAAGGCTGCCAAATTCTGCACACTTGACAAGAACTCCGATCTGATCGATGAGGCCGACTTACGCAACAGCGAGGTTCTTCCCTTCATGAAAAATCTCAGGTACGGCTTGTTGATTAGAAAAAAAGAAGGCAGGGAATATTTAATTTAAAAACCAGAAATTGTATTTGTTTTATTCAAGCAAAACACAAAGATTTTTTAGATTGAAGAATGAAGAATTGTTCAACAAGAAGGTATCATACCCGAATAAGACGTTAACTCTTTGCAAAGTTTTATTAAATGTCTTCCTTTTGAATACCGCATCATTTTCGTAAATCCTTGTTGATTCATCTCAAATAACCTTCAGCAACAAAAATTGTTGTTCTTTACGAGCAATGCATTTTTTATCGTGCAACATTATTCAAATATAATGCTTATATTTTATGACTACGGAATACTTCGAAAAGACAACAATGCAGTGCTGGGATTTTCAGCGAAACGCAGTCTCCTCAAATCGACCTTCTATTCATAAACGAAAATGGGTCCAAATTTCTGAAGAAGACGCACTCCGTTCGAATTGTTTCTCTCCTAAGAAGCAACATAGCTCTCCTGAAAGTGAACGCAACCGCTAGCATCGATACCGTTTCTCCGAACACGGTTGGAATTTGTCGTTGCCCAAGTGAGTTCCACTGTTATTAAATTTCTTTTGACAGCAAGTACATAGGTTATTGGATCTTATTAGGGTTTATGCCATGCTTCCCAAAGGAGGTGTTTGAAAAATGGGACAGCGGACTTAAAAAATAAACAAGTTAGCAGGTTGGCATCAGAAGCACTATGGTCATAAAAAACGAAGGTGAGGCAATGCGAAATGTCTCTGCAACTTCTCAGTCGTTTTGGGATTTCAATGCCGCAATATGTTGCCCAACTACTTCATGGCTTTCCTGCCTCATAGTTCAGCGCTTGCCAGCAGTATATTTAGCACCACGGTACATTCGCGTTCAACCGACTTTTCATGAGATACTACGACGTGCAGTACTACATTATGCTCAATTTTTCTGCTTCATATTTTTACTACTCAATTGGTTCAACTACATAGATTTGGGCGCGTGTAGCGCAGTCGGAGGAGGCGCGACTGTCGCGTGCACCCGATACCAGGTTCCTGGTTCGGATTTCCCGCCCAGGCCAACCAAGCCTTCCATCCCTCCGGGGTCGGTGAATTGGTACCAGACTTGTCTGGGAAGGATAAAGCGCTGACTTGTTCATCGGCTGGCCACCGCAAGTCATTGTATGGCCTAATACGCATTCATGTCGCCTCCACGACATCCCGTAGAAGTAGAATGCGCTGGCGCATCCCAGAAGGGATTGAGTAACGCCGTCCTTTATCTTTTATCCTTTACATAGATTTGATTTATCCAACTTTCTTTACAAGCTCTCACCATTCAACGTTTCCTTTCTTCCTTTTTCATTCTCAGGTCTACAGCACACTGTTACCTTGCTCAATTCATACTAACACAACACTGGCATATCTTCTATAAGCTTTACTTTTTTGGGATCCACCTAGTGTAAAAGGAAATAAGTTTTCTAGTCTGAACTCAAGACCGTCACAGAGTCATGCTCGCTTCACCTACAGTGTTAACAGTAAGTGAATCATAGCAGTGCCAGACGTTCAGCTTACTCGTTGGCAAATAGAAAAGCGAGAGCAGTGCAAAAGAGTGCAACTGTCCTTAATATACTAATAGCTAGCTCCTCACTCTCTATGCTGCATTTTTAAAGTGATTCACACCTTGTATTAGTGACTACCTTCGCGAACTAGCTCACTTTCTTGGATATCGCTTTAACACTTTAATTCCTTTTTTACTACAAGCGATTAGTCTACGGTAGACGAAAGTAGTAGCGTACTAATCCCTTTTATTTTTTGTACGCCTGGGGTGTTTCATGAAGAAGTTTCTGCCGTTGCGCACAGTGACAGCTCAGAATTATTAAGATTGTTTCCTTGTAACAAACGAAAAGTTATTGTGTATGACCAAAAACGTAAATTCATAAGAAGCCGAGAAGAATTTAGAGTTCGGTGGCCAACTGTTCTGTGACCTGGAAACAGTCAGCTTTTACCGCCCTGATTTCCTGCTGCCAGCCAACCGTACTCTGCAGATTGGAGAAGCTGCGAAGTGAGTTTTCAATGCTTTGCCATGCCTTGCTTTTTGACATTTCCTCTGTATGAGGATTGGACTGGATGTGGTCCATAATTGCTAAAGCTTGTCATTAGATCTGTGTCCTCGCTATTAACTTCAATGAAGTTCGTTTCCTTCTCGACAGCTTCCACTTTGGTGAGAATGTTGTCGACGAGACCTGGAAATTTTGCCACCGCAGTATTGATTTGGTCGATACTTCCTTTTATAAGATCGACGACGACTTTAAGACACTCTTCATGTTGAAGTTGTCGTTTATCAAAGAACACTTGTTTTTTCGCGCGTTCTTTAAAATTCAAAATGAGCGCTTTGGACGTGATGACGATGAGAGGTTTAGGTTTACCATAAATTATTTGAGTCCAGCACTGTCTGTGAGATGTGGATCTCTTCGGGTCACTTTGGATCGGAGGATGCTCTAGTTCACAGGGCAAAGGACCAGATTTTTTGTGCTCTCCGAACTTGTGTTTTTTTGAATTTTTACGACTCTTGCTGCATTTGGAAACACACTGCATATTGTTCTATGTAGAAGTAATAAACTTGCCGCCTCATGTTTCTTCTCGCTAGAGAACAGCACTAAAACAGGAATTGGGGTTGCTTCTTAATTCTTTTTAGTTATTAAACCCCTTTTTGTAGCATCTCATGCACCGGCACAAAATCCAAGGTTCAAGTCACATGCGACAACTACGGCAGACTAACACCCCATCCGACAATGATTGAGTGTGAGACTGACGGTGTGTTTGTCTTACTATGTCTTGCTAGTTTTAGCCGTTTACCAATTTCCGCATATTGACCTCCATTTTAAAAATAGCGAAAGTCAGGAAAAAATTAATAGTTTCACTGAATCTTAACCGCCCTTTACATCTAGAAAATTTACTACAAGTTGTTTTAATAATCTTCTATTTTCTACAACAAACAAATGAGCAGTTAATGCCTTAGCCTAACGAACGCTTTGACACTAATTGTTTCTAGACGTTGAAAAAGAAACCGCTTGGAACAGGAAGACTCGCAGCTCGTGCACGGAATGTTGGAGATTGGGAACGGAAAAGTGTGTGCGTGTGGAGGGCGGCGTTCAGTGCAAATGTCGCGAACACTGGACCGTATGTGTTTGACCCACTTTTTTAGTGTTCCATCTATGTTATTTTTTTGAATTCTCAAGTTTTCTTCTTTTGGCTTTAACGTTGTTGGAAAAGCTTTTGCTCCTGGATCTTTCTCTTCTATTATCAGCTACGAGCTGTTAGCTGAATGTAGACCAGAATTCTCTTGAGGTTTTCTTGTATTTTTGTTCAGCCATGTTACAAAGTTTCTTGTTTTTCAATTCCAAATTGCTGTTGCCCACTTCCCAATTCTCAAAAAGCCACCGTGGGTCAAGAGACAAGAGGCTGTAGTGATTACCCTTGCCTTGTCAATGAGTTTTCTCTACTGCGCAGTCACGTTGTGTGCTAAGTATTGATGAGCAGAGCTTTTTGTTTTATTTTTTAAACTCTTTGACAATTTTTGCATTTTCTTTTTCTTTTTTGTTGTTGAGATAATTATAAAAATTAGGAAACAGAAAATTACGCTGCATAGAAATTTCGCTGTAGATGTAAACCTACAGGAATTCAAACCAACCGTAAAATCGCGGCCTGTGAAGCAGATTATATGTCATTGGTGTCATCCTAATTCGGAGATGAAGAATAGTTTGGTGGTGCGTTCCCTTGAAACTTCTGCCATGCATTTCATCGACTGTGTCGAGTTTCATTTGATTGATTTTGGTGGTGCTCACGTACAGTTCCTCTCTCGCAGTTCCAACATTTTTTATGGTTTGTCTTTGTTGAATCTCCAATGTGGGCAGCAATCTTGACCATCCAAGAAAAGCTTCCCGTTTAAGGTTAAGCTCTGTGTTTAAGCAAAACCAACACCCCAATTCACATCTTTCTAAAAGGATGTCATTGTTCGACCATCATCATAAAACTATTGTTCTTACTATTGCAGTTTGCTTTGAGAAGCAGCAAAGTTGAATCCTTGTGTCGATTTTCTGTCGAGACTGAACATATGTCTTTCTCTAATTGATTCGCACATGTCAGTCTAGAAACGGGAGAATTTTTCATATAACACGTCACAGTGAAGTATAGTGCCAATTCACCAAAGAAAATACTAAAGAAGAGAACTCAGGTGTAGAGATGCATAAAGTGAGGCTTTCACGATTTGAGGAAGAACTCTTTTCGATAGAATGTCTTACGAATTCTTTAATGATTGATCTGCAATAATAATTGTATCCGAAAAAGACGAGAGACTCAACAAATAGTCAAAGGGTAAATTTTCGCCACGTATTGTACTGCTTTTTGTAAAAGAGACTACTAGTCAAACATCGTCCGTGCAGCGGTAAGTCAGATTTCAACGCTGTCTTCGGAGCCTTTACGATCTTTGTTGCAGTAGTATTGCTTTAACTAAAAATTTCTTTTAGGGGTTCACATGTTGGAAATCGCCCAACATGTGTGCATTAACCGGGCTCACGTGCGAGCACGGAAAATGCCAATCGCAGGTGGATCGAGTGAGTTTTGAACGGTTTAACACATTTATTGAAGAAAGAAAATAGGCGCTTGTGGCGGATACATGTTTCGCATCGTCCTGTTATCTTTTTGATTTCTTTCGCTTCCTAAGCTCTTATGTGTGCATTCCTCACAAATCGCCTTTCCGTCACGTAGTATGAATTTTGCACTCTACTATGATCTGATATCCATAAAGGCACGTTCTCAGTAGTTATGGTGTTATTTGTACTCTGTCTCACTTGTGGGTAGGAGCACTTCGATAGAGCTCCTGCAAGAGCGGCAGATCCAACCATGGACGTCGATCGAATCAAAACTCTTGCGCCAGGCGGGAATCGAACCCGCATCTTCTGCTTTCCGGGCAGCGATGTTTGCCTTCCAGCACCTTCCGACTTTCCATTAAGTAAAATATTTTAAATATTTTATGTACTAAATAGAGTCCACTACCCGGCTAAGAAGCAGATACCTTTGCTGGCAAACCAGCCTAAGTACAAGATGATCGATTTGGAAACGGCTCAGTTTAGCTAAAAGGTGTCCTTGACAGCTTAGAATTTTGTAAAGTTAAACCGATGATGTTGAGAATGACACTAGTAAACGAGCAATGTAAGTTGGGTTTGAGCTCATGTGCATCTACTGCCTCTGACCGTGGCGCTTAGTATGCAGAGCCACACAGTTGGGCAAAGTACTTTCTCACTTGCAGCAGTAACAAAGGAGTAGTATGTTTGCGCCGTTTAAACAAAGTGAGCCTTTCCATTGTGCCATATCCTCGTGCTGCAGAATGAGGTCTAGCGGCGATGGAAATCTCATCCGGCCACTCAAACCGTGTTTGCCTTCCACGGCCTAGATTCATCTCTGACTTACCGGGCAACAACGGTAGAAGTTGCAAAAATTATCTTAGTAGTCTGCCTACATTCAGCAAAAATTTATGGACCCGTATTCTTAGATGATTTACCGGCACGTAACGACGAAACTCATCGCAAAACCGCCACCTACTTCGCCTCATCAACCCGCGTCATGGTAGATTTGCGGTGAAGATCATTGACTAACGCATACATAGTGGCGTTCTCGAGATTTCGTTCTCTTTTTATCTCGTATCAGTTCCATTTTTTAGCAACCTTTGTATGTGCTTAGAGCGATTTTTTCTATTATTTTATATAAGAAAATTGTATAAGGAAAACGATTATAACAGTTATATAAGCAACTTTTTGGTCCTTGTTACACGGTACATTAGCTCTACTCAAACACCAGAATGGGTATTAGTTCAAAGTTTTCGGACACTAGGTTTGGCCAACTGTCCCTGCCGTCATTGAGAAGTCTTCACAGAGAGCTAGTGCTGATCCCTGCATAGTTCTACGATTACAGGAGCGCCGCGTGAAACGGCAAACATAACAGACAAGGTGAGGGCGAGGTGATGGATGCTAAATTAACGCAATACTAATACACAACAAGTCCCTCGCTGAGGGACCGAAAAGAGGAAAATTGGCCCTTCCCTAATGAAGTACCTGCCCACTACCCGCCACTGGCTGATTCACCCCGCAAGGAGCTGCTGCTGTCGATGTCGATAAAGCGATCTCTGCGCTCTGGAATTCGGCCAAAAACTAATTTCAAGGTTGGAATGGACGGCATTCTAATCCTAAGTCTGCTATGAAGCATAGCTTTGGGTCAGAGTGGAATGTGAGCAATTTTGTATTGCTCAGTTTGCTTTCTAGATGACGAAAATTTCAAATTAGCACCTTACATGAAATCATCGCGGCGTCAAAAGGTCTCGAAAATCCAAAACAAAATTTTGAAATTTTGCACTATGCGGTGGAATATTGCTTTTGCGAGTATGGCGGCCACTGCAAGCCGTCAACTTACCGGCGGCATCCTTCAGCGCAAACTTTGTGAAGCGCAAGTGCCTATAAGTTTCCAGTATGGGGCCGGTTAGGTTAATTTCTGGAAATACAGACTCTTGCGTTGATGAATCCCGGCTCTGCCCGCATTAACGACTGCCAGCAGCGCTAGCGAGGTAGCCGTTACCACTACGAATTTCTGGCCAAGTATAACAAAGGCCAGTTGCGTATATTAGCCGGACACATCTTCGTCACGGTGTTTCGGGTAAAACATGGTAAGGTAAAGCTGTGGTAAGATGTACCGCCGTTTCGTTAATCAATCTGTGCTGTGGAGGCGACACTATGAGATTTGACACGGACGGCAATACCAGCGTTCCTGCCTAAAGGGAGATCGTAAAAGGCATGTCCGCCGAAAGTGGAGAAAGACTTTCTTTTCCAAGTATTGAGATTTGGTATAAGGAAAACTCGACGAAATCAGGGCTTTTTAGAACAAAACGAAACGGCTCTAGCTTTAACCACAGCTATTATAAATTCCAGGCGGTCTGTTTGTGCGACGAAGAGTTCGCGGGCGCCCGTTGCACAGTCAATAAATCGGAGCTGGCCTTCTACTCCGACACGAAAGTTGGTTGACGTTTATTGCATTTTTTCACAGCATCTCTCTGATGTAGGCATTTTGTTACAGAGTTCGTTCGTCTCTGCTCCAACTCTGAGCGCGGCAGCACTGTTCCTCACGGAAATGGCGTTGATCGTTGCCCACATCCTCCTCAAGGACGAGACGCTGAAAGGACAGGTAGCACTTAACACACGATTTGCAGCTATGCTGTGAGATCAGGTCCGGATTCGTAAAGGCCGCCGGCGGTAAATGCTACCCCGATTTATCTCGACGACAACTTAGTACGAACTTACTTCTGTTTCTGATTCATAACCGCATAAGCAAAGGTTTTGCACTTCTGCTAGTTTCTGACCCCTCTAGGCGCCCCTTTCGAGTAATGATTTGACTGGTGAGTTGGCAGGTAGCCAGATTCGGTGCGTTAAGTCAGAAATTAACAGGATAGCAAAACTCTTGCTTTGGCAGAAACGTTCCTGGGCCTGTTCATGAACGCGCGGCGGAGAAAACCAGGGGCCGGATTCATGAATGACTAACGTGCGAGTCAGTGCAAGATTTACACCCATCCCCCGACTCATTAACGCGCAGCGGAGAAAACCCGAGGTAAGTGTCGATGTAAATGCTACCTCGTCAGAACGTAGGGAAATATTTTTCTTCAATTCGAGGGTTTTGCTCGGCTGCGAGTTTTTGACCCAATAGAGCCCTCCGCTGGCCCATTGCCAGCTCGAAGCTGGCATCGGGCCAGCGGAGGGGTGCATTGTGCCAGAAATTGGCAGTGAAGCAAAACCCTTGCTTTGGCGCCGTCACGAATCAGAAAGAGAGGTAAGTTCAGGCAAAGTGGCTGGTTAGTGACCGTCGAGGTAAATGGATAGCATTTTTCTGCAGCCGCGTTCATGAATCCGGCCCCAGGGGTAAATTTCGAAGCAAATGCTACCTCGCCAGCGCGTCGAAAAACATTTACCTCCATAGCAAGGGTTTTGCTTTAAAGCAAGGGTTTTGCTTCTTCTAATTTCTGACCCAATGCAATCTTTCTCTTGCAGCAAAGCAAAACCCTTGTTTTAGCTGTCATGAATCAGAAACAGAGCTAAGCTCCCGGAATGTGGCAGGTAAGTTACCGTCAAGGTAAATCGGGATAGGGTTTACCTCCGGCCGCGTTCGTTTGAATCCGGGCCTTGGACGCGCTAGCGAGGTAGCATTTAACTTGACACCTACTGCTGATTTTCCCGTTCCGCGTTCATGAATCGCTGTAAGGGGAGTGTCGGTAGATTTTACACTTATCGGCCGGTAACCGGGTCGTTCATGAAACCGGCCCCAAAAGAAAACATAAGTAGTCATTGTTTCAGTATAAAGGGGAACACCTGCGATGTTGCTGCGCTTTATTTTATACGTACCACTATATGTATTTTATACGAACTGATAATCTATTGCTTCTAGAGTTTAATAATGTTTTCTATAAATGTTTTTACAATTTTAATTTAAAATTTGAAGACCGCTGGTTCGTTTAGCGGTTTCGGTGCACAGTAAAATTACCTAACATTCTGGATTTGTTTTTGTGTTTAAAGCAGATTGAATATGTGCAGATTCCAATCTCTGTGATGGGTTGTGCCGTAAAACTTTTATTTTTAGTGAAATGTTACGCTTTTCCAACCAAATTGAACTGTTTTCTATAAAGGCTTTAAAAATCAAACTGAACATCTTCGAAATAGGAAGATTAGAAAGATCGCCTTCAGACTAAATGAAGGACCCTTCGAGAACGTTAAATTAACCTCCTGTTTAAGTGAAACTTAGAGAAGTTTAGTTTGACTTTCTTTAAATTTTTTGCATTCGGCTCGCTTATTAAGGAAACTCTGCTGGAAATTTCTTAGAATTTTTCAATTTCCAAAGGAAAGTATTGGCTTTCAGTTTTCTCTCTCTATACCACAGGTGCTTGGCACAATCTATTTTTAGCACTGAACAAATTCAGCCTTCCTGTAGCTCAAGCAACACTTTAGGCATAAGCTTTCAATCATTATTCTTTCTTGAAAAATAAACTTTTATAGACATTCAAACTGTGTGTTTGTTTATTGGAACAGATTAACTAAAAAGTTTCGAACGAAATATTAACACTTTAACTCAAGGCTTTTTAGTTTGGTCTGAAATAAGCTAAGTTTACTTCGGAAAAGGTTCAGTTTGTTTCCGAAACTTAAAACGAGGCAGAAGGAGGCTAAAAGCAAATATTTTTAGGTGAACGTTTTTGGTTAAATTTGATTGGGGCCGGCAACCCAGACCCAGACCACGAACTGGCCTATAAATAGGTGATACAACTACATTAGACTGCATGATAAAAAACGAAATATTAGACCAGCTTCTACAACTTTGCTAAGTATTATGATTTGAGGAAGTAAGCTTATACAATTCTACTCAAGCTCATCATCGGAGGAAATAACCATAAGCATCAGTAGATGGATTAGGTCACAGCAATATAGAAATTTTTCTTTGCTCAGTGAAATGTGAGTGAGTAGATTATAAGACGGTAACGGGGAACCAGTGTAATAAGAGCTTCAACTGTGAAGGAATGAAAAGGGAAGAGTCAATTAAGTTTTATCTTTGCAAGGGTCCTTTACAAAATACAAAGTGTAACTAATTCTAAACCCATGCAACTTACACCAATACCTGCAGGACCCGCAAGTGTTCTTCCAAATGGCTCGCTCATATGTGCTGGCGACGGCAGGTCTAGCTACCATACTGTTCCGGCACCCAGCACTTCTTGGCCTGCGAGCATACAGCTGCGGATTCTGGTTCATCGTCACCACATCGCTCTTGTCGTGCGGTACGTTATACTTTGCTTGTAGAGCTGACAAGGAAAGGAACGTGGACCACCACGGCGAAGTTCATAAACTCTGTTAGAGAAGTTCTCGTTTGCTTGGAGTAGGCTGAAGTTTAGGTCGATACTTCGCTCGAAACTGATTGATTTTGAGCTGTTTAGTACAAGAAATAGTAGCTATTTTTAATATCACAACTGGAGGTATATTACATACTAATGGAGATGTGTCATATACTATCCGCTAGATCCAGCATCCCAAAATTGGATGCTTTTTTGAACCCTACATTATTGCAACAAAATGACCAATCATTGCTGCAGCTCACTGAAAACTGAGATCATAGGAATTAACGACATCAAGGAGGACACATTCAACAACGGCCAAATTAATGAACTGCTTTGTCAAAGGAGTGTCAAGAGCTCGAAGTTGTGACGGTTATTGGGAAAAGGTAGGGAGAATGTGGTGGGTGAGGGAGAACTTTGGTACCTAAATGGGCCAATTTTCGTCAAGCTATTTGTGAGGTGTGTGGCCTTAAGTTGTCTCACAACAGGAACGAACCTCTTCTGTTGGCGGTCACAAAATTCACTGACGGTCGCAATTTCTGCATCTTCTTACACATTTTGTCTAAATCGCAGCAGTAAGACTCTTCTGTGACTGCTGACCAAGCTGCAAAAACCAGTAGTTGATTCCACCTTCAGCACAAAGTAAGCGTAACTTTTTATGGCGAAGGTCGGGCTTAGGTAGGGAATTTAGAGGAGCATCCTTGTTTACCCAGACAAAACCCCGCTTTTTGTTATCGTAAACGACAGTCTTTTATCTACAGTTAGAATACGGCTATCAAAAGGCTCATTTTTAAAGCGAAATAGCAGTTTGGAGAAAGTGACAAACTTCCCAGGCGCTGCTCCTCGGTCAGCTCATCAGGCACCCACTACGACATCTTCTTGACCTTGCCGATTCTCACCTGTGATGATGTATGACAAGGTCCTCTGCTAACATACGTGTATTCGTCTCCGGATTTGCTTCAGCGGCTCTTCTAAAAACTTTATCGTCATTCAACGACCCGCTCCCTCGACCCGGTTTTTCTCCAAGATCAAAATCGCCAGAAGCAAATTTTTCTATAGAAGTCTTACCGTTCGTCCGCAAAGACGGTTTCTTTTAAGAGCCCTGCTAGGTCTAGGGGATGCCTCTGCTGTAGAGTGTCCCAATTTAATATCTTGGAGCATGATGACTCGATGCTCGCGTCGGTTCATAATTTTACGGAGCCCTGAAAGAAAGCCCTGGAAAGATCGGTTAGAACAACTGGAGCGACATCCATATGTGTTTTTTGCAAGCGCAGGAAAACCTTACTAAACAAAACGTGTGGCTTTCGTGAGACGCGATTTAGGAAAAAACCCTATTTAATTACACATACCTTGAAACAAGGAGCAATTTTGCGACAGCGTATTATTACTAAACACTTTTCTCTTTATAAGCCCCAATTCGTCGAACATTTCAGAATTTTTAGAGTGAAGGATTTCCTAGGAGAGGGTCTTCATTCAATACACAATGGTGGAAGTTAATCAACTGATTCCTGAATTATCCTGAATGAGTGTGTAGGGAAATTGAAGAACACTTGGTAACCCCAGGTGTAGCTTATCTCTGTGTAAGCATATTTAAGGGAAATTCAAGCGCAAAACAATAGCTGATTTGACCTCTTTAAGCTTAGCGCTTTGCACAATGCCGGATTCGTACGTTAGGTGTCTCCCTGTGTAGTTACGGTAGCTTAAGGGAGAGGTAAAGTGGCTGGCTGTTGTGTTCATTTCGAATGTTTTTTAATGAATGTACAGAGTAGACTATGCACCTAGAGCAGATTTTTTGCCATAAGAGTTTCAACCTTGTTGGTTTTTGCCTCATCTCGTCGTGAAACCTCATACGAGCCGGGTGTGCTGTCACCAACCTAGCGCAAACAGAAGCGTCGCTTCGCCTTTTACAGTAGGTGAAATGCCTAATATCCCAGGAACCGTAGTATGCCAAAGAAGAGAAAGGGTCCCTGACTCCTTGAAAAGGTTTACAGCTGCTGCGTTATCGCACAATTTCTTGCTTTTCTCATCCGAATTTTCCTTAGACAATTTGGGCGACTTCAACATGAAATGCAGCTTGCAAGCAATCCCTCAAATCTTTTAGGATCTGTCAGAAGCGACTACGCCAAAATATGTACATCTCCAGCAGATGTATAGGCAGGCATGCCTTAGACGATCAGTGGCGAATGACGTCAAGATAACACAGAATAGACCCGTGTGTTCACATTCTCCTATAGCAAAACAAAGTTGTGTGTATTAGTGAAAATTAGTACTCTCACACGTTGAGTGCTTCTTTAGTGGGCAGTATGAAGGAATCGACGTCAAATGTTCAAGTTGCATATCTTTATTAGCGTCATTAATAAGACTATCACAGCTTAAATCTTGCAGGCATCGGTCTTTTGGCGCTAGAAGCCCGAAACGCCTTCCGGGCCACAAAGCTTCTGGGAACGAACACCTGGAGGAGCGTGCTCACCGGGTACACTCAGAAACCGACTGAGCTCGGGGTAAAACGAAGGCCACTATATTTTTCAAGGAGATTTGCAACAACGGCCTGTTTTTACTTATAGTTCCAAGTGGGCTGCGTGGTTTTTTCGTCGATGGCCGTCGTTCTGTTCGTCTTCAGAACGATGTATGACCAGGTAAATAGCAACCCCGTGTTAAAGCAGCCACTTCAGCTCCCGAAGTGCCTTCAGCTACTGCTCTTCAACGTTTTGAGATGAGCGCCGGGATCTGCTTAAAGCGCATTCTAGCGAAGATAGTGTGTTTCGAACTAGAAAGGATTCTCCTTCAGGTCACGAGCACCTGGTCATGCCTGGGCAGGTTCACCCTCACGTCGACTGATCTGTGGTTCCCGCTGATACAGTTGAATACGGTGGCAGCTTTAGCTGCCACCTCGTACTCATACAAAGGACTGTACATCAGGCGGAACCTACCTCAGTACCAAGAGATGCTGGACGAGTTCGCGAAGTCAGTACCGGGCGAAGTGAGGAACACCATCGAGAAGGTGAATTGTGATTTCTACCTCATATGGACAGTGGCAAACGAACATTAATTGTAGTGCCATCGAGACCTGCACTTCACGATGGCGGGACCATGGCTGCTGCTGGGATACTGGCAGTTTCTCGCTGTCGCCAGCGACTAGGTGACGGACTCAGTCTCCAATACGTACGTCACAGTTGTATTTTCAGTTAAATTCTTGGTGTAAAAGTCACAGCATTTTGCTGGAAATGCGAAGTTGGAATTTCTGGTTCGCGCCTGGTTTTGAACCTGTTTTGAAGGTGGGCTCGAGTTTGATGTTATTTGGTGGATGTTACGTTGGTACCGCGCTGGTGGGTTAATGGAGTAGCATCTCCTGATCTATTACTATCACCTTATTTTAGTACCAATATTTGACTAAAAACCCCATATTTTGCTGCAAAAAGCGTTTTCAACCTCGCTAAATAAAGCTTCGATCCCTCTATCGCGAACCCAATGCACGAGCACCGGGCAAGACCGGGGCACGGAAAATATGCGTGATCTCGATATCACTTTTTGTGCACGGTAACAAAAGCATTAACTGGTGAGAATTAAAATGTGTTGTATTCATCTCTTTAGTCAGTTGGAAGTTAATGTTTGCTTACTTCTCACTTCTCCTCCGCTCCTCTGCATGTCTAATGTCTGTTTCGCCGTCATTCGCGAGAGCGATTTAGCATCTTTCCCGCGCGACATACAGGACAGCCCGTTTCGACCACTGTCAAATAGTGGCGGAAAGGCCCCGGCTTTTTGTGTGTGGATATATTCAAATGCATCCCACCTGAGAACACTCGAAAAGTGGATTGTTTATATTTCATTCATGAAACCTCTTGAAGACAATTCAATGCAAAACGGCAACACTTGTTTAGGCTGACCGTCGCGTTCGCACTGCTGTACTGTGCGATGAACTTGTTACAATTCGTTGTAACAACACCATCAGTAAGTCCTCCTCTGACGTTTGAGCGTACTATTCGGACAGGCCAACCGGCTACTGATTCCTTTGCAGCTCTACAGCAAGGCGATATGGACAGCGATAAGAGTGTTGCCGTTCTCTCTGGCGCCTGCATCGGATCCCGTCACGAGGTGGAGCCGGGAAGAGATCCTGGCCAAATTCGAGAGAGGCGCGAGAGCCAGACTCGGACGGACGAGGTTTCGCTTCCGGCACCTGCGTCCGGCACACAGGGTGAGGCACTGTCCGCGGATTATCAGATGTATTACAACTGAACGGAAAAAATTCAAGATGCTTTGTAGCCATTTTTTCCCAAGTAGAATCGGAATTTAATTTGCCTTTAAAACTTTCTTCACCTTAACTCATCTGGTCCTCCTAAGCTCCTCTACTCTTTCCTCTTGGTTTGTACCAAATTCATTTTTTTTTGCATTTTGATGAGAAACAACAACTAAGAGCTACGTTGCAAACCTGCGCTTTTCCTCACGTTTCCCAACATATCGTTGGGATATATTGTAACATTTCGTAGCTACATAAATACGACATCGCAGTTTCACAAACAAGACAGCATGTTTCAGGGATACCTGCCTCGTGTTTTTCGGCGAGAACTGGAGGAGAGGTGGAGCGATGCTTAAAAGAAGCTGAGGGAAAAGCATCCAAATAAGACAAAGGCTTCGATAATCGAGGTATAATTTTGAACAAATGAGGCATTTTTACATAGGTAAGACTATCTACTTCTAACACTACCTGTGTCTTTTATAGCTAAATTCGTATACCTCAATAATTACTGTGAAGAGACCACAATGATGTGGTGTCAGCATTGGAATCTTTTGGCCAATTTTTCTGACAGCGTAAAGTCGCAATAAAGTTGTTTCAATTTTTTGCATCGGTTTCATTTATAAACGATACTTTGCCGTGTCTAGATGATCTACCGCCATGACGTCGTGCGGATGCGAACTTTCGAAAGGTGCATGGCGAAGAGAGGCTCGATAAAGTGAGCGATTCTGATAATGAAACCGCAAAGAGGATTTTTTACAATGATTTATGTTTCACTGAGAAGGAATTCGTAGTTTGTTGCTGCAAAAAAAACAGCGAAGTCTAAAGGTTCATTGGTGCACTAAACCAGAAGAAACAGCAGGTGTGAGACAGTTCCGCATTCGACTGCTTTTCAGCGACGGAAGGCCAAATACAAGCGGTCATTGGGAAAAATGTGTAATCTGATCATAGTTCAACGAAAAGCATTTTATCATAAGTTTTCTTGTCGAGTTGTTTTGAATGCTTCCCAGAAGCTCAATATCTTCCTTTTTAGGTGGATTGAAAGCAGTGGTTCCAGATTCAACTATGAGTCATACGCTTGTTCTATAAGATTGGACATAAATCTCTGAAACTATGGCTAAATGAGAATAAAATAAATTATAGCTGAGATTATGTATTTGATACCCGGCCTTTTTAATGATAAGTACGCAGTGCTTGGAAAATAAAAACATAAGGAATATGTTAACGCAAATATTGATGGAAAATGTACACAAAACGAGAAATGGTTAGAACAGAGTTATAATCAAGAACATCACTCGCTACGTTTCCCATTAAGATTATTCCGACATTCAGGAAAGTGTTCCGGAGGTGGAGCACCTACGCCTACTGCAAGGACCCGAAACCAGACGTGGACCCGAGACGAAGGCCAGAACCGGAGGTTTCAGTTGACGTTATCGTTTTGAGGATGGCATACAATGGTGCTGATTACGTTTCAGCTGAGTGAACTGCTTGAAATACCTCTGAGGAGATTCGGAAAAGAGCTTTTTACTTTCTGCTCTTTTATTTTTATTCTTTTTATGGGAACGAAACGGATCTCTTTATTTTCGTTTCACCTTTATCTACTTTCTTTTTGTTCCATAAACTTTTTAGAAGCTTCCTTAAAAGGTATCAACAAGCATGACGTGATTTGAAATAAAGGATAAAGGCGAAAAATTGATTTTGTCGTGTGGACGCAAGCGGGACTATATGCCGCGCTACTGTTACACTGCAATCCCATTATCCTAGTCGGAAGTGGGGTTGGGGGGAGAGGGCGAGGAAACACTAATGTGTCACTTGCCTAAGTTACCCCATGCCACACAACCATATCCACTGAATTTAAATTGAAGCCATTGCCTTATTAGAAGAGGTTTTGGGGATCTTGTGGAAACTCAGAGTAGGGAATGGAGACGCAAAGACAGTGTATGCTTCATTCTACAGCTTTTTGTGAAGGCCCATAGCTTTCCTTCAGATTCTGGAACTATAGAGCCTTCTATTATGTGGTCGCTCAAAAACAGATTTAGACAGAAGAGTATAACAAGTCAATCATTAGTGCATCTTCAGGTACATTGCTCATAGATAAATATAACGAATGCTGTTCTACATAGTGCAGTTAACTTTCGTGCACTGCACCATGTCCTTCTATCCTTCACGTCTATCAGAGATGAGGTTTTAGATGACAGCTGACTTAGGAGCATTGTTTTAAGGGCATGTCGCCGAGGCCGTCTAGCGTCTCCCTATCTTCAGGCACGCAGCTTTAAAACCTGTAGGGAAAAAAGGGAATGATTACCAAAGGCTTCAAGGCAGCTGTTTCAGCACGAGCGCATGATGAGGGAACGTGAGGAGATAGTGCAAGGCCTGTATCTGTTCAACGGACCGCCGCCCATAATAAGGGGCTCTATGCTCGAAAGAAACAGAGTAAGCAGCCTTTGTGGTCCAACAACACACGAACTAAGAAAATGTTTGAAGTTCAGGTCGATGTGAAGGACCGTCCGAGCCAGTCGGTCCCGATAGCCATCGTAACAGCCATTGACGACTACGGCAATACCTATCAACAAGCTGTTCTGAAGGCTCCCGTGGCTGTCGTGAGGGACGAGGTGTCGCTCTCTTTTCGATTCAACGTGTCCGCCCTGACAGCTTCTAATAGCCGCTACTGCTTTTGTAGACAAAACTATGTCTTCAGAAAGTACAGTTATAAAATTGGTTTTGATAGTTTTTAGAGACCAAATTTTCAGCTCCTTCCTTCAACGAGCCGAGCCTGTGACGTAGACCGCCTGGAACGAGGGTAAGCAAACAACGAATTGAGACTGGTTTTAACTGTTTTTCTTATCGCATTCGCAAACCTCTTAATTCTGTCTAGTTCTACAAGGCATGTTCTCAGCACAAAAAGGGCGAAGCTTCCTTTCGAAAGACTGCAAAAGCGCCAACACGAAATTACCTCTCGCCTGCAGGAAACAGTAAGAAACATCGCATATGTTACGCTTCCAGAGAAAATCGAGCCCCCAACAACTCTGCCCAGGTAGACGACGAGCTAAACAGGGAAACCCTAGAATATATCGAGGTAGGCTTCAACAGTCGCTGGTGTTTTGTTGTTGCCAAGAATGACGAAGGAACGACTTCCTCCTTTTTAGCAAATGATTGAGAGCACCTTCGAGATGGCCGTTCAAAACCAAGACTATTTGGAGCGTCTACTGGCTCTTCGATCATGGTGAACTGTAGTGCTGGCAGCGGCAAAGTGGACCTACGGAATCTCGTCTGCTAAATCAGGGCTGTGTAATACTTGACGGGTGTTTCTTTGAGAAAGTTCTGCTTCATTGCCTTTGTGAACATTTATCTTGACATTTGCTTTTTTTTCGTTTTGATGTAAGCAGTGATAGTCTCGCTATTCCCTTAAATAAACATTTGCAAGAATCAGACGCGTTAATGTTACATCTACTGAATGCAGTAAACAGTTGCATGTTTCAATTTATGCTACGCATATCAAATGCAGTTTACATTTTTCTTAGTCCTTAGGATTTTCTTTTACGGAAAGAACTCAAAAAGCTTCTTTGCCTAGGACGTCAGCGAAGTTGTTAGTAAAGAGATTGAACCATAAAAAGTTCTCTTTCTAAACAAAAGGCCAAAAGGTTTATCATTCAGTATAATAGAGAAAAACCCAAATACCGTATAGTGTGAGCTACCTTTTTATCATCCTTATGTCACACCCCTGCACACTTAAAGTTTTTGTTTTCGTTCGTGATTCAAAGAGTTTAGCACTGTCATCTTGTAAGGATGATGCGGTAATTTTTTGAGCCACCGTAAGATGAGAAGATGATTCTTCTGAACTGGCTCATTAAAGGCCCTTTCCCCTGGGAAGTTAATGTCTGAACCTTTTAAGCACATAATGTAACCAGAATATCTTTGAGCCATAGAAAATTGCATTGCAGGAAAGCTCTGGATAACTGCAAGTGGATAGGACCACAGGTCCACTCTTTCAACATCTTGGCAATAGAATCTGCAATCTGCACAACATCGCCGACATTAGTAGAGGTGTAAACCCACCATGATTGATAAGACGATATGTGGAATCGTTTTAATTCACGACTTTAGTAACGTTTCTTCTCCCAGCAGTAGGAGGACTTCGAAGTTTCTTTATATATGTCCTTAAGTCAGAACAGAAATGTAAACCGTCTCGAGTTATTTCGAACTGAGTTGCCGCCCATTGGAACGTTCAGGATGCACGATGCACATATTTAGAACAACACTTTATAAAAAAACAGCAATCAAGAAGTACAACTGAAATAGAACAGACAAAATGGTCATGATAAAGGGGTGGGGTGAGGGTAGCGCAGATGAAGGAAGGATCGGGAGCGAGAGCAAGAGCGGCGAAAAATGAGCGATGACGACGAACTCTCCTCGACTGGAGTCAAGGCGAAGGGTCAGCAGAGCCGCGGGAATGTAGAAGCGCAGAAGGCGAGGCCGTCGAGCCGATCTAAATTTAAAAACGCATTTTACCTGCCTTTTTTGCGCTTCTTTTCTGGCGCGCGCAAGTACACTTAAACCGGTGACTTCAAACGGTCTCGGATCGTCCAGATGTTTTGCTTTGCTTTGGACAAGTACTACTCTATCTCGTTCACATCGCGTTTGCAAGAGTGGTAGCTCCGCGAACCGTCCTACACGTATCAATAAATTAACCTAAAAACCTGCGTGCTCTTGCACCTTCTCCCTCTTCCCGCAGAAGACCACTGATCGCTACCTCCAACAGCTGCTAGTTTTCAACAGTTCATCCTTTACTGTTTGCGTTATCTTGTTCGATTGTAATTCCTGCGATCGCTATGTGGTTTTGTATTGTTCTCTGGCGCTAGCTGAGTATGCAATTAAATAAGTAGCATATCATTAATCTACATAAATTCTTCTTGAAGGTAGTCCTAACACCTTCAATTCATGCCTATGCGCTAATTTCTTTAGGCCATGGGTGCAGTCCCTTTTTGCAGCATTTATCATCATTCTCTGCTCAGGATTGGCCAACTTCATGAGGCGTAGTAGGAGCGGATCTGTCGCATATGCGGTGAATGCTCTTTCTTGCCTACCCAGATCTCCTCCTTCACCCTTTAACAGCGTGGACCTTTGATGTCAGATGGAGCCCGTCACTTTTCTTCCTCCGGGCTTCACGTCGAGACCTCCGAAGACAACTTTCTTCTGGCCGAATCTACATTTTGTTGAGGTCAGGCACTCTGACTAATACCCAGCATATAGTTCAACTCCAGTTCGTCCCTTATTGAAGTACTAGTTGCTGTTCGGAAAGGGAGGCTATTCTAGGTAATATCATCGTCAACCTTCATCGCATGTATCAATCTGATGTCTCAGAGTAATGAACTTTACCACTCATTAGCTTTCGATTTGAAATTGATGTAACTGTTTATTTATTCACTAAACATTGAATTGTCCACAAGTAAAGCAGCAAATCACCCCGAAAATGTAAACAAGTGCAAGAAATATCTGAAACAACTTGGTTAAAACAACAGTGGCGAAAAAACTAACTGCAAAATCTGTTTATGTAGGGCACTGAAATTTGTTCAGATCGCACTTTCAATAAGTGAATACTTCAGAAGGAAATAGAGTTTGAATTAATGAGGAGACCTTGCATAGGTGATCTAGTTTATGATTTTCTGCGGCTTCGATATGTCCTATCAGTTGCTGCTCTACTTGCTTTATTTAGGAATTCTATGTTGCTGTTTTTTTGAAAAATTGCTGGACTGCTGCTTCTCCACTTCTTTCAGTTCGCTTGATTTTTGAAAGCAACATGTACCAAATAGGAAAAATGGTTCTTTTGCCTGGTTTTCGTTGCTTCTTCAGTAAAAAAAATTTGCTAGGTTTTTATTGCTATACTTGATTCTGCAATTTCAGTGAACGCTACTTTAGGGTCATGGAATGACCATTCTGTTTCAATCTTGTTGTCACTAATTAAATGACTAACTGCTGTTATATTTACTTCATCAATTCGTCGACTTAAAGCTGGACATTTGAGATCCTCTGAAGCATTCCTATGGCAACTGTGAGTAGAATTATGTACCACGGTTTAAATAGCAATGTATTTTTTGTAATAACGTCAAGATTTCCTCGTTCGTTTCCACAGTAAGACAAATTTCTGTTGCAAACATTCTCGCCTTAACGGTGGACAAATTTTCAAAAATCCTTGGAAAAGATGACTAGACGCCAAAAGAAAAAATATTTTTGTCTTCCTGTCCTGCAACGCTAAAAAAAATTGCCGAAAAAACGGTAATGTTTTAATCTTTTCCAACGTCTTGTTCTATTCTTTTGAATTCATTTTTTGACATGCTGTCGATAATACGCATCGTTTATGCTACGTAACTTTGCAACCCAATTTTCTTTAAAATAGAGCATGCCTTTGCATATCTTTTGCACTGCCGTTGTGTATCTTGATCATAAAAAACCTCAACTTTCCCGGACAGAAAAGTCATTCTCTGAAACTCGAGGAATTCTTTGATAATTCTAGAAAGGATTCTAATCAGAATTTGTAATCAGAAGTTTACTTTTTCTTTATGGTAGCTGATAAATAATAGTTAAAAACAAAAAATTTCTAGCATCCTGACTTGTTGTCCAAACAGTTGCAATGTGTAATTTCTGCTTCAGCCTTTCAAAAAAAAAATGAATTTGGTATATGGCCCTCGTATTGAATAGTGGTGATTTTTGCAAGTGATTCCTAAGCTTTTTCTTTAATAAAAAATGGTAACCACAGTGGTGTCTTTTTAGAGATGCCCTTTGCTAATCTAACACTTTTGAGCTTGAGACGCGTTCGAGGTGCGTATTCTCCACGATAAAAAAGAAGTATTTACTTTTTGAATTGTCCAATTCAAACACATATTTCGAACATTGCACATGTGCAGTTTCCACGCGTTAACTCAAACTCCCTTAAGCAGAAATCTTGCTAAAATGTTCAAGAAGTTTTTGCACATTTTCTTGATCAACTGATTGCTGGTTCCCATACTGCGGTTGGCGTGTTATAACTTTCGATCATAGTTTCGCCCCATTCCTATGAATTCCGGATCATTATCGTCATCTGATATTCTGCCGCCTTATTGTCCGTCTTCGATGGCAGTTGTGACAAGGTGGGAGTAAGGGGAAGTACGAATGATACGCTCGTCTGCGTCTACGCTTCTGTAGACGTCGTCCTCAAAGTGGATTCTTATCGGAGAACCCTCTCAGATTCATTGATTGGCAGGATCTTACACCTGAATCTTATACTTCTTGGTGCAGAAACCCAAAATTGCGAAAAAATTGAGACTCAGTGCTCGTTGTAGGTGCGTAACAAATCGGTCGTGCAGGACAAGGCGCAACAAAATTATTGGTGTTGATAGCGAACGTGGTCAAGTTCTTCAACTAGTCGGAGCTTTGTGTTAAAACGTTGTTCTGCTAGGATGAGCCGTTAGCTTTGTTGGGGGAAAGCTTTTTGCAGAAAAAGCGAGAGGGCTGATGTTTCCATTTGTGTTCCATTGTCGCCCTGCCGATTGAACCTGCGTTCATATGTGCACTGTGTAGGAATTTGTGAATCTATTATTATAACTGCCCTCAAGTAAAGCTCATTTTCACATGGGTGTGACAAAAACTGACCAGCCTAAACTCTTCGCTGAAGTGTTGTCCAAATTGGAACTGGTTCAGTTCGGTTAGGAAGGTGTTATCGGTAGTTATAATGTTTTAACACGTGCGGTCAAACAGCGCCGGTGGTGTAAGGCGAACATCGCTGCTCGGAAAGCAGAAGATGCGGGTTGGAGTCCCGCCTGGCGCAAGAGTTTTGATCGCAACAAAACATCCTGCAACAACATGTAGCCTCTCTATCAGCCGGTCCAGGCTTAAGCAAATGTGTTAAAACATTGTTACTAGTAAGGTCTTCAGCTTAACCGGTTCCATGCTGACATCAGCGGCCAGCCCAACCCCGTATCACGGGTGGGTGCTGACAGACCTGGAGGATATCGCGGATGTTACGTGCGGTCAAACAGCGCCGGTGGTGTAAGGCAAACATCGCTGCCCGGAAAGCAGAAGATGCGGGTTCGAATCCTGCCTGGCGCAAGAGTTTTGATCGCAACAAAACATCCTGTAACAACAGGTGTAGTTATATGTATATGTACCAAACAAATTGCAAGATTAATATGGCATTTTGCAGTGAAGTGCGCGTGTAGCGCAGATGGATGAGAAGCTGACTGTCGCATGCATCCGGTAATAGGTCCTTGGATCGGGTTTTCCGCCCAGGCAAACCAGGCCTTCTCGTTTTACAACCTTCGTAAACGTGATGATAAAACGATGTTGTAATTTCATCGTATTGTATTGCATCTCTGATGCGTTGAAAGCAAGGCGCGTGGTACATAATAGAGCAATGAAACTGCAGTGACAATTTTAATCGATAGATCACAGCCCAATCTCTGATTACTATTATTTAATACATGGAAACCCATGTTGACTGTGACATTATACGACACTACAAAACAAACCAACGAGAACGAACAAGGAATAAAACGATAATGCAGAAGTATGATTGTAGTAGAACATACGAAAAGAAAGCAAGTTTATCAATACGGATCCTGGTGTTTTTCGATAAAGGTTTTGAAACATATAAAGATTGTGGAATTGTGCGATTTTTACTAATTTTAATGTAGCTAGATGTTGCCCTGTTCACGAAGAAATGTGCACGACAACTGAGCTTGGCCTTCGGTACGATTAACTTCAGCGCACCGCCTCTCGTAATGGATGGCAGCGCAGTCAGGAATCCAGTTGCAATACCAGAGGTTTTGGTCAAAATCTTGTGAACTTTATATCGAGCTTTTTCTCACGACAAGCTAACGTTGAACGTTTTAGATTGATATTTCTAACGGCTGATCGAGGTATTCCATCATAGGAGAACCCAAACGTCCTTATAAAAAGCTTCCTTGTAAAACTGTTCCGTAATTTCTCCAGCTTTTCAATAATTTTCTTTTTATGAGGATTGAGGATAACGGCGCCATACTCGACTAGGGGTTTTATGTAAGTCTTATATGCCCTAATAAGAATAGTTGGATCATTGGTTGTGAGCGCTCTGATGAACCATAGAGTACGCTTTCGTTGCTATTCGCACACAGTGGTCATCAAAGTTAAGACTCTTGTTAACCAGGAAACCGAGATCCACTATTCCCTGAACCTCATTTATAGATGTGTCACCAATCTGGTAATGAAACACAGGGTGATTAGAACCAATACGCAACAATTTAGTTTTGGACAGTGGTAGCCGCCAGTCCTCAGACCATTTGTGGACCACAGAGATGGTATGCTTAGCGCTTCACAATCGCTGAAACTGTTTATACAGTGATAAAGCTTGATGTCGAACGGCGAAAGCAATACATTTAACGCCAGATGAAGTGATGAGAGAAAGAAGCTCATAAGTTTCGATATTAAACAAAACCGGAGATAGGACTCCGCCCTGGGGAACTCCGCTGTGTACGGATCGAGAACTGGAAAATGTATTGTTAACTCAAACCATCATCATTGTTCCATCATTGTTCTACCAGAGATGAACTCTCGAATCCATGCAAAAATACGTGGGTGTATTCCAACCATAGTAAGTTTCCGAATCAGCTTGGAATGTGAGACTTTGTCAAATGCTTTGGAAAAGTCAAGGTACACATTATCCACACATTGCCCTCTATCTCCCTCTATCGTCGGTCATTTAAGGACTCTATCATGGCAGTGACGGTTGACTTTCCTTTTGAAAACCATGCTGAAGGGGATATATTACTGAGTGCTCCTGAAGGTGGTTGAGAATGTACTTCCTTAATATTTTTTCGAAAAGGCGAGCAAAGATTGACGTAACACTTATAGGTCTATAACTGGTTGCTAGGGATAGAGGTTTTTTTGGAATAGGCGTAACCAGCGACGATTTTCATCTCTTCGGGATTTCCGCTCGCATAAAGCTTAGATTAAAAATGTGTTGAAGCGGACTAGCTATGATATGAGCTACATTTTTTATAAACACCAAAGGAATTTCATCGGGAGTCACGGAGTAAGATGGCGGCCATCGGAACAAAAGATTATAAATTTCATCTGCGTGAAACCAGGTCGAATCAGACATAGTAGAAAATTGCTGTTCATATGGCTCCGATAGGTCAAAATCAGGCGGGTAGGAACTTGCAAAAGTGTCAGCCAATAGTGCCAGCCTTACCAGCCTTCAGTTCTTATAATGTCCCCATCGCCAGTCACAAGAGCAGTTACGGAAGGCCTGGTGCGTAGCCTAGAGTTCAACAGTTTGAAAAAAGCAGACTTCGATCTCGAGTATATAGTTTTATTCTCTACGGACCGATTATATTTAAACAAGTTGCCAGAGAATTTATGGTCCAATCTCTCATATGTCTTCCAATGAACCTCAGTATCGTAATTCCTCGCTCTTTCCCATGCCAAAGGCCTTTTTTGGAAGAAAGAATTGAGATACTGAGGAAGGTGAGCATGTTGAAATGGGAGCCGTCAAAGAGGTGCAAAAAGTTCCATGCAATGGGACAGTATCGCGGTGAATAACTCATACTTTTCTTCCACCGTTTCTATTGAATTGAGGGAGCTGAACCAATCCACGTTGCCTAGGTAGTAACGAATAGCATCAAAATCAGCGGCTTTGAAATCCCGCTTACTGAGGAGGACAGTTGGCTCCTTGATTATATTAAGCTTGAATGTGACTACCGCATGATCGCTTGTGCCGACAGGTGGCTCTAACGATACGTCATAAATATTATTACTACGATTTTTCGTAGTAATAATATTTATGACGTATCGTTAGAGCCACCTGTCGGCACAAGCGATCATGCGGTAGTCACATTAAGAAGAGTAGATTTTGGCATCAATGCTGGAACCACTCCCGATGAGTTGAGAAGATAACGACTTTCCGATACCACCAAACGAAGAGCATCACCTTGTTCTTGTGGGGGTCAGGCTTAGGTGTTGACAGCGGCTTCTATTTTGCTTTAACCTCCTTGTTAGAACATTTACGATTATCTGGCGAAATCCACTTTTCATTACATATTGCCAGTCGCTGGAGAAATGGCCCCTGCTTGTGAGGGTCCAACAAATCTTTCGCTACATACACACGCTTCTTCCTCTGCGCTAGCGTGAAGTCGTAAGGCACCCATTTACCGAGTTTTACAGAAAAGCCAACGCTGTGCAGATTCTTCAATAGAGGAATGTGAGGAACTAAAGTCATAAGTCAACATACGAGTTGCCAAGCTCGGATTTCCTTCGATGGTTTCCTTCGATGGACGAGTTACAGCTCAGCGATGACGGACAATCGGTCGTCTGGTGCATCGTTTGTCTTCTGTTTCGAGATGCCCTCACGGAACCTCTTGAAACATTTGAGAACTGTCAATCGTTGGAGAACTCCATCTCCTATAGCTGCACATATGTATTGTCCGGTTCGAGTTGCAGAGTGGCCGAGCTGGTACTCATGAAGAAGGCGTTAGCGAAGAACGCCTCTTCATTTCAGACTCAAAAACTTCCTACTGAATCGGAATGGCAACATAAGCAGAGCAGTTATGAAAAGTGCAAACTAAATGGTTTCAAACAGTTGAAAGAGCAAGAGAATTGATTCAAAAAGAAGCTGATAACCTTTGCTAAAAGAAGTTACTACGAGAGAGTCCACCAATTTAGTTGCCAACCTAGTAATAAAAATGTTGCACTCCTTTCATTACTACAACGAACAAAAGCGCACAAAGCGAAATAGCGCCTGAAAGCACCGTTTTCCGCTCGCCACACGTCGCGCCATGGCTTTAATGAGCGGCATCCTCAACCTTTAGACGTTGCGCTTACTTATTTGTTATTCACCTATTTTTTATAGGGGAGAAGAGTATTGCCTACTTATTGGAACCAACTGTCGCCATGGCGCCTTCTATGAACAATGCATATGGAGGCACTAGAATCAATTGAGTGAGCGCTACCGCTCGTTGAGTGAGAGCTGCCAAATTGCCCGCGCGGGCGTCTTTGGGGTTAAATAACTCTGTCGATTTGAATCCTTCCGACGTGGGTTTCGTAGGCAGTAAGAAGCTCTAGTAGCTCGCTAAAGCGCACCAGTGTAGCGGATACAAGTTAGAGCGGTGCGAAAATGCAGGTTAGGTTTGTGTGACACGATTTTTTTTCTGGTTTCATTCGATCCCGCGAGCAGATACGGAGAGCCAACAAGTGCGTAAACTAGCAGAACAGGTAAGGTACTCTGCGCTGACATGCTCGCAACTCTCCAGCTGCCTAATGTGCTCCGACTCCAACCCCTCCATTACTGCCGCAAAAGTACGGACCGAACATGAAATCAAACCACCATCATGATATACGGAAGTACTGGAAAGTGTGAAGGGACTGATTAATGGCGCTTTTTATCCGTATGCTCTCTCATAAAAGTTTTGCGTTAGCTTTAGCTTCACCACTATCAGCGTTTTGAATTTCCTGAGATATTCACATTATGGAAGATCCGTCTAATCGTATCCTGAATTTCCGTTGAATTGCATGGAAGAGTATTTATCACATTCATATAGCATTGATCACGTTGGAACACATAATGGTGCGCTGCAGTAGGTACCAGCGGGACACTGGCTACAGGGTGTTCCTTTGGAGTAAACAGTGGCATTGACGACATTTCCCCTGAAAAGTAGATCGTAAGTGGGAGCAACACACCAATAGCCTAGAGTTTTACCCTGGACGGTACTGGCAGACCACGAAGAAATTGCCGCTGCATCTTGCCACCGCACATCCCAACTCCCTCGTTGTAGCCCAAGCCATCTGCCGATTCGAACGTTATTGTTTTTACAAGACAACACCATACATTCCTTATATGAAATGTTGACAGTACAATAACAGCCTTGCTATACAGTGTACAGAGTATTTTGCAAACATTTATAGGAAAGCGAGAACTACTACTCCTATTCCGTCGCTGGAGACGTGCGCTCCACGAACGTTACCTGCCATTACACACAGAAATTCCTCCATCATCATCTGCGGCAGAACGTATTCGTCGATAATTGAATTGTTTTACTACCGTACCATCCAAAGTACGATAAATGGGAATTGCCTCTAGAACAACGTTACACAGCATGCTCAATACATAGTAGGGCATTGCACTCTTGCTCAGGGCACCAATTATAAATAGAATACACCAAAGCACCATCACTGTGACAGTTGTCTTATGAATGTGCCTTTATCCTGTACGAAGACCATCGGCAGAGTATTAGCGAGAAGGCTTACAACTCCGATGACGATAATTACTCGTAACTCAAGCAACCGAGTACTCTTCCCATCTCTTGGCGTCCTGCCCCTACCCTTTTTCTCGCGTCATCGCCCCGATACACCTGAACTGAGTGACATCTCCGTCACCGCATATATGAGTCTTCTTCAGCGGAAGAACATGAAATACTGAACGTTTTGCCTTTAATGCTGTTAACCACTAAACCTTAAGTTAGCCAGTGCTTACCATGGTAAAGAACCTAATTGGCTGGTTTACATGGTTCTGTTTAAAAGTGACAGCCATTCCGATACTTTGCTGTTGCAGTCGTATTTGCTTCCACCAGTATTTAATTTCCTGAAAGCATGTGGTGTTAGCTTGAGTTTTTGTCATCAAATGACGTATAAAGCAAACCTCTTCCATTGCATTTACTCTGTATGGAACAGCGTTATCAGCAACCACGTAAATGTTCTCCACAACCTCTGATGTTGAATTCGGTGCTGTCTGACTTCCAGAACAAGCTCTTGCTTGTGCAATCGCCAGTCGTTCTAGTTCGCAGTCATATCTCTAAAGCGATTACTCTTAGAAGTCTTTCAAGCTAAAAGCAAAACGGCAAGGTGATCTTTTCTTACCAGTTTAACCATATTGGCTGCTGTCGGCAGCGTATTGCCATTGAACTTCGCAACCTCTCCCTTTGAAAGTTGGGACCTTAATTCTACGTGAATAGACGATTCTCATCATGAACAACAAGGCTGCTCTAAGAAGGTATGAAAGTTGAGGCGGGAGATTAGCGTGATCTAAGAACAATCATCCAAGTTGCGTTAGTTAGCTACCTTCACACGTAGGGAAAATATTTCAGTACGGATCTAAATGTACCGACGTTTCTAACTGTCAGATGTAGGTGATCCTAACCCGTATGCTCACTAGTAAGTTTTGGTCTGCACCCACTATTCATAATAGAACTTAATAAATATAAATAAAAAAACCAGAACAACTAATGAAACTATAACAAAAACTTTATAGTGCACTTAAATAAATCACGAAAACCAGAAACGTTGAAGCTGGGGAAAAATTTTACGATAACTAGAGGAAACTAGTTCTCACCCAAATTTTTCGCCGTCTGTTTTCCATTGCTGCGATTCTCGTGTTATTGTGAAGCGAATCACTATGCTTTAAAAATTGCCTTTAATTCGCTAAAAAATGAAAAAAACAGAAGTCCATCACCAATTGTGGAGGCGTCACATCGTAGAGCACCTGATAACACCTTATACCTTCCTTTAACAAAAGAATATCACAAGCTTGAACTAACCACATCAACCCAAATTGTTTTTTGATTGTTTCTATAGTATGATCATCTATTACGAATTCCCTGTGATCAGTGCCAAGCGCATTACGTTATGATTGCACTGCTGTTTTCTTAGGCAAATATTTCTTAATGCGAAACACAAACTTCGACATCATTTTTGCCGCGATGTCATCCGGATTCGATCAGCAAACCTTTAGAAAATCGAGCTACTTTACTCCAACAAAACATTGCTCAAAAACCTTCGTTCTTGAGGCGCTCTATGATTTAGTGAGTTCGAAACTGGGGTTTTTCGTTGTCTATTGATAACCAATCCATTTATTCAGTCGATTGAGAGGAGATAACTATTCGAGAAGTGCACGATCTATAACAAAGGCAATAGCAATAAAACGATTATTTATATTACATATATTACATAATAATTACAATATAATATATTAATAATATGATGTATAATAATATATTATATAGTATATATATAATTATAGCAGCAAAGAAAGCAAGAGCTTCTGGTCTGGCCTCAAGGTGTAGTGGCAGTGTTCAGTGTTCAACATTTCAACGAGCTTCAAAGTGCTGCTTAAAAACGAGCAGCCACTCAGAATTGCTTTCAAATTTCATGCGGAATCGGGGTATGGTTAATCGAATATGATAGTACTAAACGTTTTTACATCAACAAACCTTCGATAATTATGCATATCGGTTGCCTTTTGTTTTATTCTATCATTCATGTCACCATTACCAGGGCATATCTGGTTTATTCCTGCAACAAAACGCTTCTTACACTCGTGTTGTGCTTTGGATTTAAACGCAAATTTCAGTATAAAACTTACTGACACTATCTAAAACCAAAAAACCGGTCAAATTTCTAAACATGCATTGTGGGACTTCTTTTGCAAATAAATAGTAGAGGAGGAAGGACAGCGGAGGGCGTCCTCTATTGGATGAACAACGTTTTCTGCATTTTGCTGCATCTTGGAGACAAATCGAATGCGTGTTACGCAGGCCAATGAACTTTTCAGAAAAATTTCATTTCCAATGTAGTAGGCTTAGTTGGCCAAGACCCCATAAATGTAGAATGGATGTGCGAACGAGAATAGGCCCCCCCAACTAACTCCCCTACCGGCGCCTCCTTTAGAAGTTCCAGTTGAAATCATCTGGCTAACCTCTAAGCTACTGCTGCGGCTTAATATGTACTGACACAAATTAGTGACTTTTTAGCAGTTCAAGGTAGGAGCACCTCTACAAGACAGGAAATCGAACGACAGAAATTCCGTACCTGGATTTGGATAAGCATTAGTTGAGGAAGGACTGCTAGTGCTTGTAGTTATGTATTGGTTATAGGTAGGAGATGTAGTGGTTGACGTTGAAGAAGAAGTCGACGTTGACGTTGATGTTGAAGGGGTGTTCAAGAAGCAAAGCATTCCGATGGTGTCGCATTTTGCAGGCTCGTATGCAGTGCATTGGTCGTCGGCAGAGCAAGGCGAACCAACTTCATACATGTCGTCTCCAGGAGACAGATCTCTAAATTTCGCGCAGTAGTGAGCGATTTTCGGCAAAGTTTCAAAAGCCTCGAATGCCTCGAACTGTTTTAACTACGTGGGCCAACACTGACGGTTTTTTGTAAACACAGGCAACTGTGGCAATGATACGTCCACCGCAGCTTTGCACTGAACAACCAAAGCGCAGTGTCCTCCAGTTGAGTATCTGTCACAGAAACGATGTTATTTAAATGTCACTTTCTTACCTTCAGAGCAAAAACCTACATTTGAAAGCTCTCTGATCCTCTCATCAAACTTATGGGTTGCTTTAATATTTCCTGATTGTTCTCTCCATTCAGTTGTCGCAGTTACGGCTGGTTCAATGTAGACGGTTTTGCCATCACATGGAAGCCTAAATCAGGCTTCAATGTGGAGGAGCACGCAAATAGGGCTCATATGCGAACCCACGCTTTGAAATTAAGAGCGTGTCCGTGAGGGGGTGTTGACGGTGGAGTCTGCTGGCATCCTTGTACAAAATGCTCAGCAATACTTTCATATCCTTCTACGTGTCCTGACGCAGGGCGGCAGGTTTCTCTTTTGCTCCGCACTTTGTTTCTACTTCCGTTGAAATTTTGGATACTCAGGGTTCGTTGTCCTTTCTTGTTTGCCCATCTGTCTCAGCTTCACCTCTGTGCCCGTTCTCTTGAGGTTCTCGGTAATTTTTCCTGATTTGAAGAGTTCGTGTTTTGTTTAAGGGGTTGCGATCAATAGCGGTTCTCCGTCCACAGGGTAGGTCAAATAGTTCAAATAGGTCTAGATGGCTCGAACCACTCGTAGATTTACTAGTAACAATAATAGTCTTCCGTCGGTTTCTACTGCCCAACAGTCACCGATTTCAGGAACCGTCGATGTGGAGGTGTCTAATCTCCAAAGGCTGAGCCTATGTGAACTGCTGAAGAGCATCGCCGCACGGAACACTGATCCCATCTTGGCACAGATGCTTACTGTTGCGATTGATAAGGCATCCTCAGCAGTTGCTGATGGCATTGAGGAGGAGAAGCGCTCACGGAGTCTGGTTGTGTCAGGGGTTAGTGAGCCCAATGGCGAGCATCTTCCGCCGTCGCTTCAGCGTGCAGAACTCAGGGAGAAGGTCAGCAATCTACTCGACGCTTTGAAGGTTGATTGCGAACCTGTGGAGGTTTTCCGGATGGGAAGAGCGGACTCCTCTCGCCCTAGACTAGTCAAAATTGTATTGCCTACGCGATCTCATTGGAGAACCGCGTTGGCTAATGCTCGTCTATTGCGCGCGGCTCCTGGCTTCAGTCATGTCTTTGTGCGAAGAAGCATGACAGGAGATGAACGGAAAAGGGAGTATGAGCTGAGACAGGCAGCCAGAGAGCGTAATAAGGGTAAGCCTCAGAGGGAATGGGTCGTTTATAGGGGTGAGCTCAAACATATATCGGAACTTCCTGTTAGGTCATCGGAAAACGCATAAAATTGCACGGTTCACGGGGATCTCTTTCTTGTTTTTTGCTCAACGCTCAAAGCCTTGCTAATAAACTGCTCCACTTTCAATACTTTCTTGCTACCAATAAACCAGACATTGTTTTTGTCACGGAAACATGGCTCTCCTGTCGAGTTAAAGATTCTGAGATCGTTGGAGGTCTACCGTACAACATATGTCGCATGGATCGGAAGGGACGGAGGGGTGGAGGAGTGTGCTGTGTATTTAGTGATACTATTTCTTTGCCTGTCGTCAAGCACAACTTCTTAGGGAAAGCGGATGTCCTATGTGTTGAACTTCATCAATACAACACTAGCTCCTCTGTAAGGTTCGTTGTCGTTTATCGGCCTCCTAACTCGCACAAGAAGGACGACGACGATTTAATTGAATTCATTACGGCCCTATCCTCAGGTAAAGAAATGGTGTTACTTGGAGATTTCAACCTTAAGATCGACTGGTGCTCTTCTAAACCTATTAATTCCGCCTCGGAACAGTTTTTTACCCTGTTCAAGAATCTTAGCTTGCACCAGGTAGTGGACCACTCAACACGAGGTGCTAATATCCTCGACATTATTCTTACATCCACCCCTCTTGTTAAGATATTTGATTACCTTCCACCGCTCTCTACCTCCGATCATACAATTATTCATTTTGGATTTAGGCTCAATGATACGAAATCTGGACTTATCCCTTTGCCTGATTTTACTAGGGTAGATTATACAAACCTTGACACTCAGTTCAACAACATCAACTGGATGGAAGTTTTCTCTGGTTACTCTTCAGCGTCAGACATGTATCGCAGATTTTGCAATGTTGTTTACAGAGTGCTCGCTGGATCCGTCCCTTTTGCTGTGAAGTACCCTACGAGTAAACGATTTCCCGTCCATATCCAGAATCTTCTTAGCCAAAAGGAACGACTCTTCTATTCCCTTCCAAATCCCTTGACCAACGCCTTATACAAGAAAGTTTGTCGCGACATAGATTATCACGTACAAAAATTCTGGGCTTACAAAGAACGTCATCTAGCTTCTTCTGGGTCTATGAAGCAGCTTCATGCCTTCATTCGTAGCCGAATTAAGTCCAAAAGTAATTGCTCTGTTCTCAGGGATGAAAATGGGCGGTTGTACTCGAGCAACTCTTCCAAGGCATGTGTTCTCGCTGAACACTTTTCCAAAATTTTTTCTGTTAATACATATCCACCTTGTTTTCCACCCAATATATTCGGGCACCCTCGGCAATGCCAGGAACTTTACTTCCACCCTTCTACTGTACACAAACTGCTTAGGCAAATTAAACCCTCCTCAACTGAACCTTACGATGGCATCCCCGCTGTTGTTTTTCAAAAATGTGCCAAGTCACTTTCCAAACCTCTGGCAGCCATTTTCACCACCTCTCTCATGCTAGGTGAGGTACCTGATCTGTGGAAGGAAGCACTAGTGACTGGCATCCCTAAGGTTCCCGGAACACAACTAGTATCGGAGTATCGACCTATAAGTATAACTCCTACTCCCATAAAGATTATGGAAAAAATGATCAGGAACAAACTGCTTTCATTACTACAAAGACAGTATGGTGACACTCACTCGCAGCATGGTTTCCTACCAGGGTATTCTACAATTACTAATTTAGTTGACAGCGTGTTTGACTGGAAGACAGCACTGAACCAGGGTAAATCTGTGGATATTATCTACGTGGATCTCTCCAAAGCGTTTGATAGAGTAAACCACTCTATACTAATCGATAAAATTATTTCCCTAGGAGTTCGTGGTAATTTGCTAAACTGGCTGGTCTCATACCTTGCTGGAAGGCACATGACAGTCAGGGTAGGTGATGGGTATTCTGGTAGGCATCACTGTTGCAGTGGAGTGCCACAAGGAGGTGTGTTGTCACCATTGCTGTTCCTGATATACGTAATAGACTTAGCGGAATCGGTGAAGTCTTCCCACCATATTAAAATACAGTTGTACGCTGACGATATAAAGCTATACGGGATCTATAACCATGAAGATTCACTTACTGTCACCACATCGTTACAGGCTTCACTAGATAGACTGATCGCCTATGTTACTCCTTTGAATTTAGTAATTAATCCGAAAAAATGTCATATGCTGCATCTTGGTAATACAGAAGCTCCTGTGTATACGGTGAGTGGCATAAATCTGAGTCACTGTACAGAAGCCAAAGATCTTGGTATTCTAGTTGACTCTAGATTGAACTTCTCTGAGCACATCAAAAACGCCGTTGATAGTGCATACTCCGCCCTCTTCTGCATTTTTCGTAACATTCATGTTAGTGATCTTAGAATTTTGACGCGCCTGTATAAAACTTACGTTTTGCCTCACTTAGAATTCGGCTCGCCTGTTTGGAACCCCACTCTAAAGAAGCACATTCTGCTTCTCGAAAAAGTTCAAGAAACTTTTACAAGGCTTGCATTTCTTAGAGCTTATAGAGATAGGCAGGTAGATACTGGTGAGGTAATACCGTGTTACAAAGAGCGCTTAAGAAGACTCCAGCTTAAGACATTACACTACAGAAGGGTTGTGGCGGACCTAGTTTTCTGCTTTCGTATACTCCGCAAAGAAGTTTGTCTTCCTGCAAGCAGATACTGGGTCTTTATACCAACTAGCTCCAGAACAGGTGGGTTCCAGCTGCAGTATAAAAAAATTTTCAGAAGGAATTTTAATCAAATGTATAACTTTCTTTTCGTCAGAGTAGCGCGATGGTTGAACCGGTTACCGATAGACGTTCTCAGTGCGCAAGACGGACTGACCTTCAAGAAGAAACTTGGAAAGCATGACGTTCTCGAGATTCTTGGCCTTAATGATACAGTTTGATTTTCCTTCTGTTTTTTTTTTCTTCATATATTCACCTTTGCATATTGCAGGCGCCGGCCTGGACTGTGTTTGTTCAATCATCTGGTGGTGCCTCGAAACACTACCTCACTTCTCGATGATTAGTGGATCAGTTTATTTTTGAGGCTTTTAGGGGTCCCTGGGCTAATTAATAGTTTCATAACCTTTTAAATTGGGCAATAGTGTTGAGGATAGAGCAACTTTCTGATTTGTGAAAGCATAACCTTTGTTTTGTACGGGCACGTTAGTGTAATCGTCATTGTTTATTTTGGTTCTTTTTGTTTGTAACTTTGCCTCTCTTTCACATAAGGTAACCTCTTGTTGCTCTTTGTGATTCATCAATGGAACTGAGCGTTCCCAAGTATCTTTATATTCACAGTATTAAGATTTCACAACACTTGGATGCCACTTCCAGACGATCACCTGTGGGATAAGCGTCCGTTCAAAATTACAGCTGATGACGTTACATTTCTATTCCTTGCAGCCTATCTGGTTTTTTTAGAGCATAAATGTGTCTGGCAGTTTATTCTAGGGAATCCAGGGCCGTCTCTGGAATTTCCACGATTTCCTTTAGTCCGAATATACGATGCGGGTATCACACTTCGCTAATTTTTCAAGGGCCACAGGCAGCACGTCTCACTCATTTATGTCCAATATATAGCTATAGAAATTGTTTTCTTCTCTTTGGATGTTACCCGCTTTAGGACTGCTTCTGGACGTGCTTCTTCGTTGGCACCTTCCGCGGAGTCGTGCTGTCAGGACACTCTTGAGCTCGTACCAGATACAGGCTAGATTGCTTAAACCTTCCTACCTCTCTCTCTAACATAATATTGCAATTCGGTTTAGTAATGTTGGGCCTGTCTCCCGGTGCCACGTCTGGTAATGGCACCCAATCAGGTTATCCAAACGGTGCATTTTAGTGGTAGGAATTATGCTCGGTTCCGATGATGATCTTCACCTCTGGGATGTCTTAGCGTTCTATCCTCCCCTTTTCTGCCTACGTTTTATCCTTAGTTTTCCATTTTGTTTTTTTTTTCTCTCCCATTCTTGACTAATTTTGTCTGCAATTAGACAGCTGCGTTACGTGTTCTGTTCTAACTTTCTGCCTGTCTGATGTTTTTTGACTATGGCACGTCTATGTGACGTATTCAATAAATAAATAAATAAATAAATATTCGCAGTCATAGATCTGTAGAAAACAGAAGCGCAAAAAATAAAGAAAAATCAGGAAAGGATTTCGGCTCCCCATTGCGTTTCGAATGAAGGGTTAGGTGGCTGGATGAGCCTTGATTAAATACCATTTTAACGCCGAATTGGACACTTTTCAAATCAAATTGGACACTCTTCTAAGCTCTCTTAAGACTTTTGAAATCAAAGAGAACTCTTTCGAATCGAATCTTCTACGTTAAACTAGATACTCTCTAAAATTTTTAGGATAATCTTTTGTTAGGGGAAATTTTAGTAAACTTTCTTTAAAGTTATAGTTTACTTCCCAATAAGAGATCACATAGTTTGAGATTTTATAAAAAATTTATCTCTCGAGAAAAAACAGTGAATTAAAGTTTGTTCTGAAGAGCAAGGCGGCCATTTTATATTGCCAAAAGAGAGACTGCGCCATGCCTCCGTCCAAAACTTCGCGATTTTCATTCGACTGATAACAGCATTTCTGTTTGCATGCAGTTTCAACTTACAAGCGGTGCGTCTTCAGAGGCCTAAAAGTGGAGCACAGGTTTATGTTTGCACTCTACCCCACCAAGTGCCTCAACTACCCTAGACATTTTCGATCCACCTCTAGAATCATCACGGATAGCCCAAACGAAGAAGATGAACTCACGCATAGGATCCAGTTCAGGGCTGACGATCGCCCCTCGTTAAGTAACCAGTAGAGACAAATGAGATACACTGAGTGGGAACTGTCGCCGACCGGTCACTTACAGTTCACAATGAGGTAAAACGGCAAGTGGTCACTCGTAACAGAGGGGCACTCATTTCGGTTGTTCATTACTGGATTTCTTGAGGAAACCCAGAACGCCTCCAACGCCTTCCTAGCGGAGATCTCTCTCTTTCTCTCAACGGCCAGAATACTACACCTCACCTCATAGTCGTTCCCGTTATGCACATCCATTCTATACATACTTACCAAGTGGACTAGTGAGCAATCCACGCCTTTTGCTGGCTAGATGTTCCTTCATGCGTATTGCCAGAGCCCTTCCCGTTTCCCCAATATATTCAGCGTTACAGGCTAAACAGTTGGAGGTAGTTGGAGATTTTGTAAAAATTTTATCTCTCGAGAAAAACAGTGAATTAAATAAATTTTGTTCTGAAGAGCCATTTTATGTATATTGCCAAAAGAGAGCTTGCGCAATGCCTCCGTCCGAAACTTCGCGATTTTCATTCGACTGATAGCAGCATTTCTGTTTGCATGCAGTTTCACACTTCGACTGATAGCAGCATTTCTGTTTGCATGCAGTTTCAACTTACAAGCGGTGCAGCATAAATAATTGTAAAAAACACATATTCTGGCTTTCTTGCTGCATGTAAGCAATCTTTACATTATCAATCAAATAAACGTTGCGTTTAACTTTTTGAGTGCGGTTATTGAGTAACTTACGAAATGGTACATATTCGCAGCGGTTTTGTAAGAGTTTCCTGTGTCATCGAATAGTGTTCCCTGCTGGAGAAGGCCTCTTGTAGCAGTGTGGGCTCCGATAGCGTCATCTCTATATGCGTCCGATGTGATTGTTCCATTGCACATTGCATCATCTCCTGTTGCTGAAATTTTGCCTGCTTCGCGTTCTCTCTGCTCGTGGTTTTATATGAAAAAATCGCTACGGTTTAAGAAAACTAGTGAGCTATGCTTACCATACACAACCCATCCGCAGGAGAGCAAAAACTGAAATGAAGTACATAAAGAAGGGAAAACGAGGATCGACAACGCCTTACTGTCGCTATAACGACGAGAAGGTGACTTCTGGCAGTGCACATGTGGTGAATCGGCCTCACTGTTGTAATGTCCAGGAATATATCGGGGCTTACATCACGTTCGGAATATGCTGGCAATTGCGGATCTGCTTCTTTTAAAATGCAATGCAATGTGTTAGATGCAGCATTGTTTGAACTAGCATATTCTGAACTCCGATGGGAATGTTTTTACATGTCGATGATTCTTGCTCTGATATCGCTCTTTAACACCTGACTCTAGTGCACATAAGACTTGCCTGAATCGATTTTACTCGCATAACCTGATTAAGTGTAGGAACATATCTTAGGTCCTGCACATAGTATAGAGTGCGGCAAAATTACTCGTGCACCTAAACATTTAAAAATTTTTCGCTTTTTTTCCGAAAATTTTTCTCCTTTACTCGCCAGAGATATGTCGAATGAACATTGTGGAATCCATACGTACTTGAGTAGAAAGGGTTAGGCATCGGCGGAGAAGAAGAGGGGAATGGGGATATGTAAAAGGTTGCTGTAAGGATTCGCGGTGGCACGCGCTCGAGACATCCTTTTTAGCGATGAAAAGATTCTCCCGTTGAACCCAGTCTTCAACTCCCAAAATAAGAGAATTACTGAGGACTCGCTTGTTGATCCTACCGCCAAAAGACGACTTCAGAAAAGTGCGAAACAGCCTCACTCTATTGTGGTTTGGGGAGGAGTCACATCTTCAGGATTATTTCCAACAGTTTTCGTCGAAGCTGGCGTGAAAATCAACGCAGCGGTTAACAAGGATATCCTGCAAAAAGTTCTTAATTCCCACTTCGGAAAAGCCTACTGGCGCTTTCAACAAAATTCTGCTCCAGCACACAAAGCGAAGGTGGTCCAGGAATGGTGCGCCGAGCAGCTGCCTGACTTCATCGCACACGACGAATGGCCCTCCAGTTGTCCGGACCTTAACCCGATGGATTATTCTGTGTGAGCCGTCTCAGAGAAAGAAGCCTTCTCTATCAGGCACCCAAATTTGGACTCTCTTAAAGAAGCGCTCTTGAAATCCCGGGACGAAGTTGATAAACCGTCCCTGCGTGCCACATGCGAAGCGTATGTCGAACCCTGAAGGACTGCGTGTAGGCTGAACGCGATCATTTCCAAAACTGTTAGCATGCTTAGAATTGCTATGTTTGTAGTAGATAATTTTGATAGTTAGAATTGATCTGCGAGGGTTGGTTCAAAATGCCATTGAATTTTTAGTGTACGGGTAATTTTGCCGCACCCTGTACATATAGCATTGAAGCATTAGGCAGCGTTCAAACAAATTGTTTCTTTTGACAATTTTTACCTTACCGCTTTTCATGTTATTTGCTTAATGTTTATATTGTTGTAAATCATTTTGAAGCCTATTCAATGGCCATTCGTTCTTCAAATTTTTTTTCTTAGGGAACCTTAGGTCCAACGTCTACCATGTTCACTTTTATATGCAGGCTCGAAAAAATACTTGGTCATTAAATACGAAATGGCCGATTTTGTCATTGTTAAGCTTCAGGGTTGATGTTTTGGCTAAAGACGCTTCTACGGTTCTGTATTTTTTCTCTGTTCTAAAGGAACACTGCTACACTTTTGTCCTCTTTTTTCGCTATGTAACAGTCTATCGAAGTATCAGTTTCAGAGCAGTTTTTCGAAAGCATGAAAAAGTCAAAAGTTCCGTGTTGTTTTCAATGAGCTATATGAGCTCCGTCGTGGGAGCAAAGTATCGCAAGCAGCCGAGAGCTTCAGCAAGGCTTTCGGTGGGGATGTGGCTAGCGAATTCACAGTACGGCATGGTTCGGGAAGTTCCGATCCGGCGTTCCTAATCTTGCATATAACCACGTAGGAGACCAGTGGATAATGATGAATTGAAAGCTTTAGTGTAAGGCGACACTTCTCAAACTACGCGTGCATTAGCGGCAAGGATCAAGGTTTCTACAACTGCAATATTGGGCCATTTGAAGGAAGTCCTAATGAACTAATAGTACGGAAGCATGAGGATCGCATATGTTTTCAATCCGCAACATTCAGCTAACTTGACAACGAACGTATGAAATCAGTAATGGTTCAAGGAAAACAATTCGTGAGCACTCAGAAGAATTTAGCTGTTCTTTTCTAGCGACGCCGATCATTTGAAAAAAAAACTTGAGAAGGAGACGAAAAGGAAACAACGGGTACCCTATGAATTGAGTGGTCATCAGATGCCAACGTGCTATCAGATCTCGGTGCTGCTTGGGCGTAAAAGCAAAGAGCCTTTTCTTGATCGAAGTATGTTCTGCGATAAGAAGTGGATCAAGTAAAATAATGGGAAGCATTTTTAGCAGTGACAGGAAAAGGATTAGCTCTCAAAAGATTTTGTTAATCTAAATTTGAATGAAAAGAAGATGACGGTCACTGATTGGACTCCACAGAAGTTGTGCATCATGAGTTCATAAAACCTGGCGAACAGATAGTGCGGATATCTTTTGCTAGCAAATCGGCAAAATGCATCAGAAAATGGCACATGCAAAAAACCGGTGGTTGTCAACAGAAAATGTCCGATCCTATTTCGTTCTTCAAATTTTTTTTCTTAGGGAACCTTAGGTCCAACGTCTACCATGTTCACTTTTATATGCAGGCTCGAAAAAATACTTGGTCATTAAATACGAAATGGCCGATTTTGTCATTGTTAAGCTTCAGGGTTGATGTTTTGGCTAAAGACGCTTCTACGGTTCTGTATTTTTTCTCTGTTCTAAAGGAACACTGCTACACTTTTGTCCTCTTTTTTCGCTATGTAACAGTCTATCGAAGTATCAGTTTCAGAGCAGTTTTTCGAAAGCATGAAAAAGTCAAAAGTTCCGTGTTGTTTTCAATGAGCTATATGAGCTCCGTCGTGGGAGCAAAGTATCGCAAGCAGCCGAGAGCTTCAGCAAGGCTTTCGGTGGGGATGTGGCTAGCGAATTCACAGTACGGCATGGTTCGGGAAGTTCCGATCCGGCGTTCCTAATCTTGCATATAACCACGTAGGAGACCAGTGGATAATGATGAATTGAAAGCTTTAGTGTAAGGCGACACTTCTCAAACTACGCGTGCATTAGCGGCAAGGATCAAGGTTTCTACAACTGCAATATTGGGCCATTTGAAGGAAGTCGGCAAAGTAAAGAAGCTAGATCAATGAGCACCGCACGAATCGAGCGAGTAGCAGTGGCGTCGTTTCGGCGCTTGTCTTTCTTTGCTTTCACGGCAAAAATCGGAACCATTTTTTACGGCATTGTTACCTTTGATGAAAAATGGATTTTATACGACAAGGTGAGCGTTTGGCACGATGGCTGGATAAAGATGAAATCCCGAAACACAGTACAGAACCCTACATCCTTCAAAAAAAAGCTGATGTTGTCTGCTTGGTGGTCTACCTAGGGAATCATCCACTACAGCTTCATGAGGCCAGGGCCAGACCAATCAACCAATTACCGCCTTTTAACGGTGAACATACCGCCAAGCTCCCTGATACGGCACTCATTAGCACGAAGTTTTGGCAGCATTTCCACCGTTAGGGGCGGCAAACGGTTGATGAATCTGACCCTGGTGAAGTGGATATGTAACTGCGGACGTCGACTGTAGCTAGCTGGACGACAAGATGGAGAAGCTTTCACTTAGGCACCCAAGATTGGTTAACAGAGACGGGCCAATACTCTTGCGATCCAATGCACGATTGAATTGAACTATTTCTTCCAGAATTAAAAATCCAATGCTCAAGTGGATGTGAGAAAGCCTTTTGTGACTTTGCTTCTCGCCATCCAAGATTCTATGCTCCCGACATGAACAAGTTACCGTTAAGATGGCAGAGATGCGTTGAATGTTTATGCGCAATTTTGATTCACTACATTGTCTGTTGTTTAAGAAATCATAAATCAAAATTCTGACTCATAATCGACTATTTCATTTTACTCCTAATGAACTAATAGTACGGAAGCATGAGGATCGCATATGTTTTCAATCCGCAACATTCAGCTAACTTGACAACGAACGTATGAAATCAGTAATGGTTCAAGGAAAACAATTCGTGAGCACTCAGAAGAATTTAGCTGTTCTTTTCTAGCGACGCCGATCATTTGAAAAAAAAACTTGAGAAGGAGACGAAAAGGAAACAACGGGTACCCTATGAATTGAGTGGTCATCAGATGCCAACGTGCTATCAGATCTCGGTGCTGCTTGGGCGTAAAAGCAAAGAGCCTTTTCTTGATCGAAGTATGTTCTGCGATAAGAAGTGGATCAAGTAAAATAATGGGAAGCATTTTTAGCAGTGACAGGAAAAGGATTAGCTCTCAAAAGATTTTGTTAATCTAAATTTGAATGAAAAGAAGATGACGGTCACTGATTGGACTCCACAGAAGTTGTGCATCATGAGTTCATAAAACCTGGCGAACAGATAGTGCGGATATCTTTTGCTAGCAAATCGGCAAAATGCATCAGAAAATGGCACATGCAAAAAACCGGTGGTTGTCAACAGAAAATGTCCGATCCTATTTCCAGACTATATGTTGATCTATCCCTGCTATGAAGCACCGCCTCACCATGCGTAATCGTCAGACCTTTTGTTAACGAGCTGCAATATATTCAACCATTTACGAGAGCGGAGTTTCTAAGAGTCTGGCCGATGCTAAAACGGCTTTCAATGACTTCTATACTTCCAGAAGTTCGGATTTCTACTTCACCGCAATATTTCTGATGTTGCAAAACATGGAAATATGTCGCTTCTGGTTGTGCTTAATTTGTTTAAGTGTAGTGTTTTGTTTGAGTTGAACTATGAAAGCTTGACATTATCAAAAAACGCATTTTAATTTGGGAAAACCCAAGCATATTATTCGCATCAGGCCGCATCCAGTTCCGACGCCACATCGTGTGCAATCAATGCATCGGGTCCATAAGAGGAACGATACGCACGAAACCAGTCTGTTGTGCATGAAAATTAACCTCGACTCTACTCCAGTGCTAGGAATCACTGGGCAAATTTAAAATGCAAACAAGGAAGCTAATCGCCTATTAGCGGCTTGAATGCTCCTTGTAGGTAAAAGCTCTAGAACAAATGTGGACGGCCAGTCAAAAGCTGACTTTGTTTGATGGTCAGAGCTCGATAAAAGCTCTCGAGATGAAGGTTTCAGAGGCCTGAGTAGTGTCGATGTAATCTTCTCTCAACGCTTCTTTGATTCGATAGTAAATGGAGCACACTTATTGCTAGATGAACTCTTAATGAAACGCTTGAGAAGCTCCTTTCTTTGAGACGCAATCGTGGGAAGGAGTACCATTAAGAAATCCTATGCGACTCTGAAAAGATGGTTTCATAGCCGTCAATCGAATATACACCATTTTTACGTCGAACTGGACATCATTAAGTCATATTGGACACTCTTCTAATCTAGGTACATTTAAAAGCAGAATGCGCCATGTACTCAAAAAGCACAGCACGATTTTTATTCGATTGATAGTGTAAATGCTGCTAACATAAAGTATCGAAGAGAGAATATGTGTTTTTACAAAAGTTTTTGTTGTATGGTTTGCAGATTAGAAATTTCATGCCAACAGTGATTTTACTATCAATCGAGTAAAAAGTGCGAAGACTTGGACGAGTGCATGGCGCAGTCTTTTCTTTTGGTACCAAAAAATTGCCGCTTTCTTGTCCTCTAAAGCGAGTTGTTATATAAACCATTCCTTCACTAAAAAGTAGAATTTTATAAAATTTCAAACAAAGTGTTTACTCACTGGGTAAGTGAATTGAAACATCAAAGATTTCATACTAAAATTTTCCTTGAACAAAAGTTATTCTAACTGTCTTGGAGGACCTGCAGTCTTTTCAAAAAGCAATTGGGATTTTTGAATTTCGAAAAATAAATCGAGTTATGATCAATTTTCTGAAATCACTCCAGTGACTCCGGTGATGGGCCGACCAACTCCTCTGGTCACGGTTTCACAAAAAATGTCCATAACTCGGTTCATTTTTTAGAATTCGAAAATCCCAATTGCTTTTCAAAAACTAGAGGAAAAGCGTTTTCGAACCATGAAAAAATTTATTTTCATCAGGGAGGTCTTCATAGGGGCGGTGGGGGTTCGATTTCTGGTCCATTGTTGCAGAAATACGTGCCAAAAATCGAACCCCCCTCGCCCCCTATGAAGACCTCCTTTTTGAAAGACGAATTATGCATGATCAGTTAGCATATTTCCTCTACTTTTCAAAAAGCAATTGGGATTTTTGAATTTCAAAAAACGAACGGAGTTATGATCATTTTTATGAAATCACTCCAATGTCGACGGTGGAGAGTCTGCTAGCCGTTCTTCACAAATTTGATCATAACTTGGTTCAGTTTTTGAAATTCAAAAATCCCAATTGCTTTTTGAAAAATAGAGAAAAGGTGCTTTCCATCCATATAGAAACCGGTTTTAAAAAAAGGGGTCTTCATACGGGGCGAGGGGGGTTCGATTTTTGGCACGTATTTCTGCAACAATGGTCCAGAAACCGAACCCCTACCGCCCCCTACGAATACCTCCCTGTTGAAAACCAATTTTTATATGGTTCGAAAGCGATTTTCCTCTAATTTCCAAATAGTTATTTGCTTTTGTAAAACTCGAAAAACCTACCGAGTTACGACTACTTATTCAATATCACTTCAATTTTTTTCGCACAAAAATCGAAGTCCTCCGCCCCCTATGAAGATCTAGTTTTTGAAAACCGATTTTTACACCGTATAAAACACCTTTTTTTCTAGTTCTTAAAAAGCCATTGGCTTTTTAAAATTGTGGAAAACTTACCGAGTTATAGTCATTTTTGCGAATGTCGAATTTCGTCGATCCTATGACGACGGTGCCATATCGATCAGAGGTCGATACAATCTATTCGTTTCAGGAAACCATGATTTTTACACTGTGCATTGAACAAGACTTGAAACGTTCTGTGGCAAGATTTCAACTGCATCAGGTAAAAATTAATTAATTTTTCTTGAAAAGCGAAAAATTTAAATGCGATCAGCCCTAATCATATCGGAGATCGCTGCGAAGAAGCTCGGATTTTCACTGTGTAATACTCATGACTGAAAAATCCATGAAGCACAATTCGCGTTTTCTTTCCTTGAGAAGATTGAAAAATTTTCCGCGAGAAGGCCACCCTCAGTCTCCATCGATGATATCGGCGAACGCAATGGCTCCACGTAACCTACCATATTTCGGACTATGTTCAACGTCTCTGAAAATTTTACAGAGTTTTTAAAACAATAAGAAGTGTGGATTCTACGCTTTAAAAAGCAGGATCCATGCTTTCATGTGATTAACGGTGTCGAAAATTTTCGGCAAATACAGAAATCGGAGCGTCTGTTCACAAAGGATCGTTTCAGAAAACAGGTTTTATTGCCATGTGTCAAACGAGGGCTTAAAATTTTATTGGGTACCAGTTCACTTTCTAATGCTGTTTCCAGCAGAAGAGAGAAAATTAGTTCCGTGACAAGTCCATCCTCCGGTTGCCATTCCGTCATCGCTTCCGAGAGTGTCTAAAAAATGTTGTGGATAAAGCACTTAAGTTAGCTTTAGCAATTAACACTCTGCATTGTATAGAGTACAATTTCGAATGCAGATGTTGCTCCTTCACGTACAAAAATGTTCCGTGTTCACGAGATGCTCAGAAAGCCTGAAAAGTTGAACTCGTTGTGATTAATTCGACAACTGCTCTCAAAAGTGCTTTATTTTCAACTGTGAACAAACAAAATATTATTATCAGAAGATTACATAAACAAAACCTTTATTAGCGTTTTTTCTAACAAAAATCACAAAATCAAACAGTTGTCCTCTTTCTTGAGCTAATCTGATACAGTCGACGCTGCACCTGGAAAGAAGGACCTATTAAAGGGTACAAAAATTGCATAGAAAATTTTTAAAAATCAACGCGGATAGGAAATAAAACGGTGGTCTACACAAGGGGGGAGGGTCGTACCAGATCCGCTCTGGGAGGGGGAGGGGGTCGTAAATTTTCGTCAAAAATCGAACCCCACGCTTGACCCTGCCCTCAGGACTAAAGTTTCATGCCGCTTAAACGACACCTTCAAAAAATCGATAATATCGATCGATATCGATTGGTAGATTTCAGAATCGTGTTCAGCGACCTCGATTACCCCAGGGCTGAAGTTTCGTGCCGCCGACGTCTTCGGCACGTCTACGGCTCGCCGTGCACGGTTGCCGACGTGTGCGGCACGTCTACGGCTCGTCGTGCACGGTTGCCGACGGTTGCCGACGTGTTCGGCACGTCTACGGCTCGCCGTGCAGGGTTGCCGACGTGTTCGGCACGTCTACGGCTCGCCATGCACGGTTGCCGACGTTTTCGGCACACCTACGGCTCGCCGTGCACGGTTGCCGACGTGTGCGGCACGTCTACGGCTCGCCATGCACGGTTGCCGACGTTTTCGGCACACCTACGGCTCGCCATGCACGGTTGCCGACGTGTTCGGCTGCCGCGCCCCATCTCAAGTGTGACGGATGGACGGACAGTGTGACACACGCACACACGCACATACACACACGCTTGCTGCTTTATATATAGTAGGATGTGCCACCATTTTGGAGGATATTGATACCAGAGTCAACTTAAGCTTCGAGAAGAGGAGTGGTGGTCGTCATACTGTGTATTGGTTTCGGAAGAAGATTGTCAAGCTCTTAGATGACTTATATAATATATCTTAACTATCTGCTTTTTTCATGCGATGCCTCAACAATGTGACTTCTGCAACTTGTTCGCTGGAGGAGACATGGCATGAGTAATAAAACCAAAGAAAGCGCTGATTCTTCTATAATTACATAGAAATGATTTTCTAGAATCCGTCTTCGAAACAACCAAGAATAGTCTTTTTTGCAGATTTTTGCAGAGTGTAACCGTGTGACTACGGTCACAGCCGATCCTGCTTCGTTTTCTGGCAAGAAAGCTTAAATCGGAAATGCAGTGCAATCAAAATCTTTATTCGATGATGGTTTCAGAAAATAAGTAGATTTTTAAGCAGAGTGGAGAATGTGGTTCCTGTAATATTGATCTCAGTTCTAAAGTTTTTCCTTTATTCGCCGTGTAATGGTATGTAGTAGATTTGGCTGATTAGTTATCACCTTAGTACATTTTTACGAACGGTTTTGGGCAATGTAAATATACAAAAAATCTAATGTAAAAATGTAATGTATACAAATGTATACATTAAAGAACACTTTATGTACAGTATGAATACCCAAGTGATGTAGCTGACGAACCAAGATTAGTACAGCTCCTTTATTCCGGCTAACGTTTCGGCGTAACCACCTTCTTCAGAGCCTGGAAGAGTCAAGTTGAGTTTGAAAAACCATCCGTCCAAGAGCCATTTCAAACTACAGCGGTGAATCAGAAGTTGGTAGGAGAGGGAGACGAAACACGAGGAGGTAACACAAACAGTCCAGTGCAGATGGGCGAACGGTACCCCTTTTAATGCGACACATGAGGAGATGAGGTCACCTTCGGTTCACCCTCCTAGCGAGCCTCTGGCAGACTATCCTCCGGTTCGAGACCGCAAAGGTCAACGTACGGAGCCAGCTCCTGTATCACCGCTACGCGTCCCTCCTTCCTGTTGATCGTGGGGTTCCTAGCGGCAATCCACAGCGCTTCTAGTGTTTTGCGCGCCGAGATCTCGAACTCGCGTGCCAATATCGTCACCGCCACGTCAATGCCCGCGCCATTGTGACATCGTAGCCTGTGCTCACCTAACGGACCGGCGATATCGCACCTACGACGCATGCCCAAATGCTCTTTAACGCGCTCCCCAAGGGGTCTACCCGTCTCGCCAATGTACTCGCCGTTGCAACCCGTGCATTTTATAAGGTATACCACACCTGAGACCATGCAGTCTCCCTCCTTACCGAATGGGCAGATAATACACTGGCGAGTCTTACAGCAGGAATCGTATAGTCGATTCGTAACAAGACGTGTTGTTAAGTTTAAGTATAAGTTTGTGTTACCTCCTCGTGTTTCGTCTCCCTCTCCTACCAACTTCTGATTCACCGCTGTGGTTTGAAATAGCTCTTGGACGGATGGTTTTTCAAACTCAACTTGACTCTTCCAGGCTCTGAAGAAGGCGGTTACAACGAAACGTTAGCCGGAATAAAGGAGCTGTACTAATCTTAGTTCGTCAGCTGCATCACTTGGGTATTCATACTGATCATTATCATGCCAAGATTCAATGACAGTCGAACATGGAATATTCTGCGAGATGTGCCAGCTACTTTATGTACAGTTGTCGGTCTCGAACTCCGACCACTAACAAGAAGGGCTGGATCAGCAACCCCTAAAAACGAGTCCAAAGCGTACAAAGTACTGAAGGAAAGAAGTTTGTGACCAAAAAAATAATAAATAAGTTAAAGAAAAGAAAAAGGAAAGAAAGGGAAAGAAGAAATTGGAAATGGAGTACCAGGTTTAAGAAAGATTTCTGTGACCATAACCAAACACAAGAAAGAGTGGTTGGAGTCGCTATAATCAAAGGAGCGTGTGATCGGCACAGCACAACTTCAAACTGGATTCATTCGGGCTACATTCATGTAGGTTTATGCGCCGATAAAGGACTCTTGTGATTGTGCGAGGAATGAGGTATGCGACCTGCTGAATGATGTAGTCGATGAAACACCTCGGCAAGATCTGATCTCAGAATCGTGCTTTGGGATTTCAATGCACAGTTGGTTAGCAGTATGAAAGACCTAGAAAGGTGTATGGAAACATTTGCGTTGTCAGAATATCTCAGTGATAATGAAGAGCGACTGCTCTCTTCATGTGAGCTTTACTAAATACTTGTCTGTGGCAAATACCTACTATTGGAATATAACTATACACAAGAAGATGTGGAGGTCAACAAGTGGCGCAGCAAATGGGATCGGCAACATTAGCATCAGCCAGGAACGGAGAACCTCTAGTTTTACGCTCATATTTATAAAGGTATAAAGGTAAATGTTGACGCAAAAATAAATCAAAAATGGAAAGGGTACAAAAAGAGCTGTTGTCCATTCGATGCGGAAAGGTGGAGTAATCCTGAGACTGCGATAAGATTTCGCTTTCAACTTGGAAATCATATATGTGTATGTGTGCATAGACGGGACATCCTCGAAGCCGTAGCCTTTGCCTGGTTCCAGCTGCTCTTTGTCAGTGCCCAGTAGGGTCTCGTCATCAAGTATCACATTCCAATACTTTCTATTGAACCTTCGAATAAACTCAAAGTTCTTGGCCTTGCTATTTTTGAATATCCCGGGATTCCCACACGCACTCGCTTGCATACACACTGCAAAATGACGCAAATCCTGACCTTGATCTCATGGGATGGTCTTTCCCATTGTTTTGAAACAGCTTTCCTTGCTCGTAGGAAGCTCCAGTCTGCGAGATCGACTTTTGTCGCGTCTCGCGACCACGGCTCTCCCCTCCATCCTCCTGCGGGCGCGCGGCGCGTCAGCGAGCGGCCTCTCGCGCGGCCTGCCCCCGCCTCCGCCGGATTGATCGGCGGGCGGGGCGCGCGCTCCGTAACGGGCATAACCCGCTTCCCGCGCAAGCCGTGGGGTCCATTCGACGCCTTCATCGATCGCGAGCGGCCGCGCTCGCCAGCCAGCCTCACTTCAGCCGCCGGGTGTCTGGTCATCGTGTCTTCCCCGCATTGCTCGGCATCGACTGCCGGTCGGATGGAATTCATGGAGGACAGGGCAGTCCTCGATTTCAGCTCCTCATCGGGATCCGAATGGCGCTTTATCACTCCGTTATCGCCGTGGAAAGGAGGCTTTTACGAGAGGTTGGTAGGCTAGGTGAAAACCGCCTTGAAGAAGACAGTTCATCGCAACACTCTCGACCTTTGGAACCTCCCAACGCTCCTCACGGAGATAGAATCCACGCTAAATACGCGCCCACTAACTCCACTTTCAGGCGAAGCGACAGAACCAGTTCATATCCTACGGCCCATCGATTTGGTTAGCCCACAGTTCAGTCTAGGCCACTTAGGAAGTCCTAAGACGGCAGTCACTTCAAGGGACCCGTTCGCCGTTACGGAGTCCCAAGAATTTCTTGTTTGCCAGTACAGTCTCCTCAGAGACTCCCTTAAGACCTTCTGGGAGTTGTGGCATAAGGAGTACTTGCAAGCGCTCGCGGAGCGGAGTCAAATCCGTTCCGCGAAACAACAGAGCGCAGCACGACAGCCACAGGTAGGAGACGTCGTTTTAATTCAGACGGACAATACTTCGAGGTCTAATTGGCCGCTGGGACTGATCGTAAAGATCAACAGCTCAGCTGACGGCTCGGTAAGATCTGTAGGGGTTATAACAGGCAAAAATAAAATTCTAGATCGATCCGTGAACCAGCTGATCCCCCTCGAAGTCGTCGCTGAAGATACTGCTCTCGTCAAAACCAAGAAGCAGCCCGGCACGCCAACAAGGATCCAACCGCCTCGAAAGGCGACGAAGGCCTTCATCAGATGAGTTTCTTCCATTTTGTCCGTCGATACTGTAGTTTCGTCCCATTTCATGTGCTTCGTAATTTAATTGCGCTCCAATTACACTTTGGCCAGTTCACTAGGGACCTCTGCGGCTTATTTCCTTGTCTCGTTTCTCTCAGTACCCCCTGTAGAATTTTCCTCTTTCTTCGCTCTTCTGATTTGTTCTTCCCTCTTCTCCATATCTTCTTCGCTCTTATCACTTGTTTTCTTCCTTTTCCATATCTTCTCTCCTTTCGGGCAGACTCCTCTGAGCGCTACAGTACCCGTGCTACGCTGCCGGTGAAACAACCTTAGGATACAGCCGCTACGGCTCGCGCTCTGACCTCATCACGCTCATTCTCCACCATAGTGGCAGCGCTCGTTAGTCGCACTCTTATCTCCACCGGCAGCAAGTCCTCCGTCATTACAGTCTGCCCATTGGCACCATTTCACTTCCTTTTTCATTTCCTTGCTCCTTTAGCTTTCTCTTTCCAATTTCTCCTTAGTCCATTGTTCTTTATCCTCTTGGGTGCTAAACCGACTCTATTTGCTTCTAACACCTTCATCTTTCCTCCACTTTCTCGTATTTTTTCTCTCCTTCAGGTTTCTCACCTAAATTTCCTACTCTATCTCCTCCTTCTTCTATCCCTTGTGTTCTATACTGTTCGTTCTTGCTGTTCAAGTTTCCGTCCATTTCATTCCCCACGTTGATCACTTCATCATCGTCCACGGGCTTCCTCATGATGACTCATCCATGCGAGGCACAGTTGCACTATTAGCGGGTCCCACCACGAAGTCCTTAAGGCGCACGGACCCTGCTACCGTCGCAGCCCTAACGCCGATGACTCATCGGCGCGTGATACTTCAGTTCACTTAGCCTCCCCCTACCGTTCTCTACCCGTTCCATGTTCTCTCCATTTCAGAATGGGTTTTACTATCTCTTAGCATAATTCACGTGCATTTGCCGCCACTATAGATGAGAACGGTTCGAAGTCTTTTCATTTCAGATATTCTCAAGCATTTCCGTGCGACAATGCCTTCGCAAACCCGTGGTCAATCCCGTCGAGGACGAGGCGATCGTGGAAGCCGCCAGCAGCAGGAACCTACCGCACGTGGCGGACGAGGAGTACAGAGTCGAGGGACAACTCCAACAACCAGGCAAGTTCCTTCGCGTTCCTCCTATGCTTCCGTCACTAGACGGTCCACGAGGCTGTCTCAGCCTCGGGGTAGTTCTTCTGTTGTTCCTGTTGCCTCGTCCGCCAATTCAGTGTCTCGGTCGACGGCCGTGCTCGCCACTGCCCCCATAACCGTAGCGGCGCCTACTGCGCCACAGCTACAGGGCAGTTGGGCTGAGCATATGGAGGCCGAGACGTCAGTTCAGTGCCAACAGGCTCGGCGTGAGGCTGACTCCCAAATTTCTCTCTCTTTGGTCAGTTCAGCCAAGAAGCCTCGCGCCACATCACCAACCCCAGTTTAAAAGGAGGATAAGGCTCCAGCCGCTCCAGAGCCGCCTGTAGCTCCCCTACGAGAGGAGCCGGCTCAGGTAGGAGCAACCGGGCAGGAGACTGCCCGCGAGGAGCCCACATCAGCTGCGGACTACCCGCGCTACCAGGAGCTCCTCGCTCTACTTCAGATAAGGCTCAATACAGGAGCCCCCTCCGACAATTCAGCTACAGCGGCTCAGTCATCCACCGCCATCACAACGGCGTTCGTGCGCATTCTGTTTCGATGTGGACCATTATAGCTCGGATTGCCTACGTCACCCAAGGCTCAGCGAGCGCGAGAAACTCGCACTGCAATTCAGGTACTGCTCGAATTGCCTCAAGCAACATCGAGGCACTTGCCTGCGTCGTACGCCTTGCACTATGTGCAAGGAGGGCCATCACCGCGCGTTTTGCGTCGACAACCCCCGCGCGCTGCCAGACATTTCAAAACGGCCAAACGCCTTCTACCGCCGCCTCGCGCAGCGCACGTTTCGTCCTTGCCCTCCGGACCAACAGGACGTACAAAAGTACGACGTCCCACTCAACATTGCCATGGCGCAACGCAGCCGCGAATCGCGGCAGAGGGCCGCTTCTCCTGCTCCACCGCACGCTGGCCGCCGAGAGGCCTCGCCAAACGAGGAGCAGGAGCCCCCGAGGCAGCAGGAGGAGGACAGGGACCACTACAGCGAGGCGTCGTGGTGAAGCAATATAGCCAATTCAGCGCTCAGCGCACCGTTTAAGGTAATGCACCCAATTCAGATAACCCTTTAGTTATTTCAGAGTAGTGTAGAGGCAGGTCAGCGACGGGCTCGAGCCAACATCGACAGCGATCCGGACACAGACGTGAGTGAACTTTGGAACTAATTCATGTTCAGGATCCCGCCGTGCCCCAGTCGACCTGCAATGGGAAACGCCGACAGACCTGAGGCCCACGTCATCGTGGGGCCCGCCAGCAGCCAAGCCGTCCAGGACGTGAACCGGTCGCCAAGAGTAACGCAGCCATCGAGCCGAGCTTTAGTCATTTCATTTTTAACAGGTGAACAGTTCATCCCAACCTTTTTATTTTCAGGTAGCTCGAGTCGAGAACGAATCGATGGCGCGAACCACAACGACAGGACAATACACGGCGACCGACGATAACATCATACGCACGCTGGACATCTCGTATAGGGCTAAGTCCTTTTACTTGAGCTGCTTCATTTCAACTGTCGGTTTTATTCCTTTATTATGCAATACATTCTTTTAGAAGAATCTTTATTCAAATAACCATACAGATGTAAACCGGTACATTATAGTTCTGGTGGTCGGTCGTGCGGTCCGTGTGGAAGACGTGGTCTCGATGGATGGATGGTTCCGGCCCATGGATGGGTCGAGGTACGGCGAGTCGGACGGACCGACCCAGGCGATGGTAGTAGGCCCTCCGTGGCCGAACCCAGCCTTCGACGGCAGTTTAGTATGTCTGTATGGTTGAATGTTTTTGTATGTATTTTGATTATTGTTGTATATCTGGCATTTCATATTTTTGTGTATTTTGCTATTTTGTATGTTGTTTATATTTTTATGTCACCAATTCATCATCGCTCTCATATCCCGCCGCATTATGTAGGTTTCTGGTTGTTAATACTCCCCCTCGAGGAGGCCTTGCTCAGTCAATTCATTTCTTCTTGGACATATTAGGCTGTAGTTGATCATTCGTCAGTGGCTTAGTGTCATAGCTTAGTTCAGACACTCTCTCTCTCATGCATTTCATCCCATTTCTGCAACTCCTAGCCTAGTGTCCCCATCCCGTGCAAGCCTCCTCCAATATGTGTGGAGTCGAGGCATTTCAGATAGGGCCGGCCGCAGTGGTAGCCATTCCATGTGTGAAGTTTATGTGTGTTTTCCTGTCAGCCGGCAGAGGTCTTCTTCGCCATTTCATCCTTAGTCGGTCGGGTGCTCCGCTCACATCTTTACTTCACGGCGTTCCGAGGTCCTGGTCGGTTCTATTGGGGGGGGGGGGGCGGTCGTTCTTCCGTGTGACCCGCAGTCGATGTCCCCTAAACAATTCAAAACGGACTCTAAGCCCAATGGTGACCAGGCAGCCTTGCAGCTCATTCCCCGCGGGAGGCTTTCTTTTCTGGGTGGGAGTGTCGCGTCTCGCGACCACGGCTCTCCCCTCCATCCTCCTGCGGGCGCGCGGCGCGTCAGCGAGCGGCCTCTCGCGCGGCCTGCCCCCGCCTCCGCCGGATTGATCGGCGGGCGGGGCGCGCGCTCCGGAACGGGCATAAGGCCTATGTTATAGGCCCCTGTTATACTCCCGCGGGAGCTTCCGCGGATGGGCGGAAATCGCGTCGGGACCCCGCGCCGGGCCACTCGTCGCGGCCCGCCACGCCCGCCTCCGCCGTGTACCATTGGTCCGCGGATGCTCCCGCGGGAGTATAACAGAGGCCATACTTCGGCGACGCGTCGCCGACGCTGCGACACGTCAGCGACGGCCCGTCACCGACGTCGGCCGACGCTGACGTCACCAGCGACGTCGCCGACGTCGCCACAAACGCCGCCGACGTCGCCACATACGCCGCCGACGTCGCCACAGACGCCGCCGACGTCGCCACAGACGCCGCCGACGTCGCCATAGACGCGTGGTCGACGTCGGCGACGTCGTCAACAGATTCTGTGGCGGCGTCGGGGACGTCGTTGACAGGAGAGCATCGGAGCGCATTTTTAGCATCGGAGCGCGCTTTCAATGTCATCATTTGCCCACCAGTCCGATTGCATACATTTTGTGCTTTTCTTAATCTTCAAAAGGATTTTTTATTCTTAATTCTTCTTAATGTTTCAAGACTTGATGATGATTTGTTGTTCTGTATGTACTCTTTAAGAAATGCAAATTTAGCAGACGCGATTGCATAATTGGGCGATAGAATATCTGAATAGAATAAAATATGATTTGTCTCAGGTAGAGCATAATTGGAAATCTTGTAGTGTGCGAGGAAAAGAAGATTGTGAGCGCGAATATGTAACCTATTAAAGTATCAAGTGATGAAGAGCCAAGGTGATTACGGCGCGATAGGTGCTAAACATCGTCAAAATGATGGCCGACATTGAGAGAAAGTAAGCAAACGAGGCGCCTTCTTGATGTGCGGTTATGAAACTCATGTCGATTCAAAGTAGGCATGAACTATATTTTGAAGCGAACTCTATTTCTATTTCTAGACTAACCCAATCCAAATGGTACTGGACCACTTAGGAGTCTGACGCGACCGTTGGTTTTTTCACACTATTGGCTGGATGCCGCAAGATAGGCGTTTTTGCACTTTCGATTTCGTAATTCGAGGTCCGCCGAGGATGTTGACAGTGCCGGGAACGAAGAACCCACCCACAAACAAAATACTCCCTCTGAGCGCATTTTCTCCCAGCCTTGAATGAGGCCGGCGACGGCCCGTCGCCGTGCACAGCGCGGCGACCGACCCACGGACGACGTCGGCGGCGGAAGTATAACACCCGCTGCGGAGCTCTCGGCGACGTCGTCGGCGACGCTGTGTTGGGGGGCTGCCACGCAGTGCGTAGCTGCCCGCAAAGCACAGCGTCGCCGACGTCGGCCGACGCGTCGCCGAAGTATAACATAGGCCTAACCCGCTTCCCGCGCAAGCCGCGGGGTCCATTCGACGCCTTCATCGACCGCGAGCGGCCGCGCTCGCCAGCCAGCCTCACTTCAGCCGCCGGGTGTCTGGTCATCGTGTCTTCCCCGCATTGCTCGGCATCGACTGCCGGTCGGATGGGAGGCGACCCTTCCTGGAAGGGTCGCCAGGGCTGAGGGCGCGGAGTGCCCTGGCACAGTGAAGCGCCCGGCATATTCTAGTCCCGATCCACCTTACTCTGCCGGATGTTCTGTGATTTCATCATTTGCATGTCCGGCCTATTCCTTATCCTGCTATGTCGGCGTGTGGTATTGAGATAAACCTATGATGGTATTCAGTGTGCAAGGCGAGGGAATGCGGTGAGTCCGTTGTACACTGTATCTGGTATTGTGTTATTGTTGTTGTTGCTGTTGCTGGGTTGCCGGGGTAAAGCCTGTCAAGCCCCTCGCGGGGTCCGGGCAGGGGGGCAGACTCTGGCCCCCTGCATGGACGTCGCGAGGGCAGTGCCGTCGGGAAATTAGGCTGGCAACCCAGGGGTAGTAGTATTTCCCCACGGTATCGTGCTGGCTGCAGCCCTGGGGCTGAAGGGATACAAGCCAGGTGGGGAGTGAAGGGACGGACCCGGGGATTCCCTAGTACAGAGGTGGCACTTCAGGGCATGGGACCCTTCACCTCCCCGGGGCGCTGGGCCTTGGCAGCTTCGGTTGCCTCATGGGGTAGGTTGGTGTCCCACGTGTTGACGGCACAGCCGCTGCACTGGGGCCGCCGACTTGCAACAACTTTCTCGATTTTAGTGTTGTCTGAAATCTTTCACTCCTATTTTCGTCATCTGACATAAGCAATCTTCTAGATTGCCGCGTACCATTATTGTCGGTGTCTATCTATTCCTTGTCCCTGCACGACGGTTTTCGGTCTCTCACTACCGCTGGCCTTCTATAGACTTCGCAAGTACGACTCGAACAATATCTACGTCAGTCTGAAACATTATGCAAATATTGATAATCAACTCTCCGCCCTTTTCTGTAGTATTACAATAAAGGATAAAGGATAAAGGACGGCGTTACTCAATCCCTTCTGGGATGCGCCAGCGCATTCTACTTCTACGGGATGTCGTGGAGGCGACATGAATGCGTATTTGGCCATACAATGACTTGCGGTGGCCAGCCGATGAGCAAGTCAGCGCTTTATCCTTCCCAGACAAGTCTGGTACCAATTCACCGACCCTGAAGGGATGGAAGGCTTGGTTAGCCTGGGCGGGAAATCCGAACCAGGAACCTGGTATCGGGTGCACGCGACAGTCGCGCCTCCTCCGACTGCGCTACACGCGCCCCTATAGTATTAGACGCTTCATGTTCGTGAGGTCGAGGGTTCGGTAGTATTACAATAGTTTTCTTAATTACTTAAGACTCTATACCTTCGGTGTGAAGCACAAGTGATCTCCAAACCGATATAAGATTTGTTTTTATCACATTATTGTCCAATTCCTACAATACTTCACATGCCTCTCCTATCTCAATTTCTATAGTTTTGGCTAATAGCCCTCTATATTTTCCGCATTACAAGCTTCCGAAACCTACTCCGACACTCCTTCAGGTAGCTTTTTGATAACTTCTCTCACCCTGTTGATTTCATACACTTATACTATCTTGTATATTCCGTTCTTTACCATTCTGAGCTTTCGACGCATCGTCCGCCCTTCCATCACTCCCCTCTCCTTGCCCATGATTCTAGAAGAGAATGTTTCACTATCAATGGCTTTACCGATAAACCGTCATGGCTCGGCCATCAAACGACAGGAGGTGTCAATGCACAGTTCAATCGATAAATCAACCAACTAGGCATGAATCTAGCAGGCTACCAATCCACACAGCAAGACTATCAACCTAACTCAGAATCTCTCTACTGGCCTATTTTTTGGCTCCACACTCACTAGCTGCTAAAGCATGACTACCCTTCCACCAATTTAGGCCTCTGTCCGGTAACTCCTCGGGCGTCTCGTTTCGCACCCACTCCTGCAGGTCGATGGCGTTTAATCAAGCCAAACCTCTTGACCGACGGCTAGTCTACGAGGTTCCTTTGCCGACTGCTTCTTCACAGTATCTTTATACGTATATTGGAAGATATTCTAAGTGTGCGACCATCATTGAATCTCGCATAGTGTTTTTAAAGATGTATGGCAATGTTTGGTTTTTGCCAAGCTGAGCATCTTTATACAAAAACTGAACTTGGTAGAATAATGTGTCAGAAGATCAATCTAAAAGTAGCTCTACTTTACGTTGCTCTTTCAATCTGATATGCTACCTCTGAAGAATACAGATAGAGGAACGGTCTCGTTATTTCGTTATTGGCAATAAGCCTAAACTGCGTCATCCATCGCTCCATTATCGTAGAAGTTATGACTTCAAAGTGTTTTAAATATTCTTGGTCATATGAAGATTGAATGCCATCCTGTCGGGCTTTGTAGGTTAGGAATGTCAAACCGAGAAAGGGCTTGTTTACCAAAGGTTGCTTTGTTGCCATCGTTCCACCAAAATCTTGCTGTAAAAAGAACCTCCTGGCTATCAACATTTCCTGGAAAGGGATTAGCCTTTGGAGTATCTCAAGCAGTACCGAGAGACCGCGCAGACTTGACATGAAATCTCATGTTTCCTTGAAATCTCGATGAGTTTCATACGCTTGTTCTGGCTTGCATAGATCTAAAACTGAATTGGACAATGTCTCGAGTAGTCCTTCTGTTGATCCTTCTTTAAGCTGACTGTCTATAATTCTCATAATAGGTGTGTTCTTACCGTTTGCGTTCACTGGTTGGGTGAGAGAATAAACGTTCAACGAAATCATGCTGAAATTTTCCTCGAGCAAAAAATTACTCTAACCTTTTGGAGAGTATTTAGTTTAATGTAAAAAACTCATTTTAATTTGGAAGAGCTCGCTTTGATTTCTAAGGTCTTAGGCTAGCCTAGAAGTCTGCCCAGTTTGATTTGAAAAGTGTCTAATTTGATTTGAAAAATGTCCATTTCGACGTGAAAAATTGTATATACCCCGGAGATTCCCTCCTTAATTGATCAATACGGTGTCATCCGCAAAATGTTCGTAGATGACATGAAACTATACAAAAACTCGTGAATGAGGAAGATCGCAATGCCCTTCAATCTGCAATAAATTCAGTTGCTGATTTTTCAGCTATCGATAAGTTGAATCTCACACTATCCGAACAGAAATCGAAAGTATTTCACACTGAACAGCAGTTAATAGAAAGGTCCATCATATCCTAGAAGGAATTCTTGGCGGTACCAAGGATTCATTCCAGACACAAAGCTTTCAAAACCGTGAATAATATCTCTAAATCGAAAACATGATCTTGAAAACAAATTCGATCGTTCACATAGTGCTCGCATACAAGACATGTGCCAGACCTCTACTTGAACATGGTAGCACAGGATATAGCCCTAAATGAAAACGTGAGATCTCTAGATTGGAATATGCACGAAACAGCTTTAAAAGGATAAAGGATTCTACAGCGCATTCTACTTCTACGGGATGTCGTGGAGGCGACATGAATGCGTGTTTGGCCATACAATGACTTGCGGTGGCCAGTCGATGAACAAGTCAGCGCTTTATCCTTCCCAGACAAGTCTGGTACCAGTTCACCGACCCCAGAGGGATGGAAGGCTTGGTTGGCCTGGGCGAGAAATCCGAACCAGGAACCTGGTATCGAGTGCACGGCAGTCGCGCCTCCTCCGACTGCGCTACACGCGCCCAAAACAGCTTTACAAGGGTGTAATTACGCCAAAATTCCATTTTTTTTTCTAATTCCAGCTTTTGAAAAGAACAAACTCGTCAATTACGAACCCTTGCTTCTCGTAGCAAAAGATATGATCTAGCCGATCAATGGTCGATCTCGAATACTAGAGCTGGTCAGATGAAGATTCAAATTCCAAAAGCCAAAAGTAATATCAGGTCGATATTTTTCACAGACCGAGCTGGAACCGAATTTCAAAAATTTTCCAAGAAAAGCATCTTACCAAAGCGTTAAGGCAATACAAGACCTGTTGTCAGGTATCTCCAGGACACTCCTTAATAGTTTACTTCCTACTGTTGTTGTTGTCTGTCGACTGTACCCAATAATATATGTTCGTTCTATTCCTGGCTTTATTTTTGCGCGCATCTACACGTATAAATAAATAAATAAATAAATAAATAAGCAATCTTCTGGATTACCGCTTACCATTATTTACGGTGTCTATCTGTTTCTCGTCCTGTACGACGGTTTTCGGTCTCTTACTACCGCCAGCCTTCTATAGACTTCGCCATGAACGACTCGAACAATATCTACGTCAATCTGGAGCATTTTGCAAATATTGATGATCAACTCTCCGCCCCTTTCTGTAGTATTAAAATAGTTTTCTATAATACTTAGAGACTCTATACCTTTGGTGTGAAGCACAAGTGATCTCCAAACCGATATAAGATTTGTTTTTATCACATTATTGTCCAATTCCTACAATACTTCACATGCCTCTCCTATCTCAATTTCTATAGTTTTGGCTAATAGCCCTCTATATTTTCCGCATTACAAGCTTCCGAAACCTACTCCGACACTCCTTCAGGTAGCTTTTTGATAACTTCTCTCACCCTGTTGATTTCATACACTTATACTATCTTGTATATTCCGTTCTTTACCATTCTGAGCTTTCGACGCATCGTCCGCCCTTCCATCACTCCCCTCTCCTTGCCCATGATTCTAGAAGAGAATGTTTCACTATCAATGGCTTTACCGATAAACCGTCATGGCTCGGCCATCAAACGACAGGAGGTGTCAATGCACAGTTCAATCGATAAATCAACCAACTAGGCATGAATCTAGCAGGCTACCAATCCACACAGCAAGACTATCAACCTAACTCAGAATCTCTCTACTGGCCTATTTTTTGGCTCCACACTCACTAGCTGCTAAAGCATGACTACCCTTCCACCAATTTAGGCCTCTGTCCGGTAACTCCTCGGGCGTCTCGTTTCGCACCCACTCCTGCAGGTCGATGGCGTTTAATCAAGCCAAACCTCTTGACCGACGGCTAGTCTACGAGGTTCCTTTGCCGACTGCTTCTTCACAGTATCTTTATACGTATATTGGAAGATATTCTAAGTGTGCGACCATCATTGAATCTCGCATAGTGTTTTTAAAGATGTATGGCAATGTTTGGTTTTTGCCAAGCTGAGCATCTTTATACAAAAACTGAACTTGGTAGAATAATGTGTCAGAAGATCAATCTAAAAGTAGCTCTACTTTACGTTGCTCTTTCAATCTGATATGCTACCTCTGAAGAATACAGATAGAGGAACGGTCTCGTTATTTCGTTATTGGCAATAAGCCTAAACTGCGTCATCCATCGCTCCATTATCGTAGAAGTTATGACTTCAAAGTGTTTTAAATATTCTTGGTCATATGAAGATTGAATGCCATCCTGTCGGGCTTTGTAGGTTAGGAATGTCAAACCGAGAAAGGGCTTGTTTACCAAAGGTTGCTTTGTTGCCATCGTTCCACCAAAATCTTGCTGTAAAAAGAACCTCCTGGCTATCAACATTTCCTGGAAAGGGATTAGCCTTTGGAGTATCTCAAGCAGTACCGAGAGACCGCGCAGACTTGACATGAAATCTCATGTTTCCTTGAAATCTCGATGAGTTTCATACGCTTGTTCTGGCTTGCATAGATCTAAAACTGAATTGGACAATGTCTCGAGTAGTCCTTCTGTTGATCCTTCTTTAAGCTGACTGTCTATAATTCTCATAATAGGTGTGTTCTTACCGTTTGCGTTCACTGGTTGGGTGAGAGAATAAACGTTCAACGAAATCATGCTGAAATTTTCCTCGAGCAAAAAATTACTCTAACCTTTTGGAGAGTATTTAGTTTAATGTAAAAAACTCATTTTAATTTGGAAGAGCTCGCTTTGATTTCTAAGGTCTTAGGCTAGCCTAGAAGTCTGCCCAGTTTGATTTGAAAAGTGTCTAATTTGATTTGAAAAATGTCCATTTCGACGTGAAAAATTGTATATACCCCGGAGATTCCCTCCTTAATTGATCAATACGGTGTCATCCGCAAAATGTTCGTAGATGACATGAAACTATACAAAAACTCGTGAATGAGGAAGATCGCAATGCCCTTCAATCTGCAATAAATTCAGTTGCTGATTTTTCAGCTATCGATAAGTTGAATCTCACACTATCCGAACAGAAATCGAAAGTATTTCACACTGAACAGCAGTTAATAGAAAGGTCCATCATATCCTAGAAGGAATTCTTGGCGGTACCAAGGATTCATTCCAGACACAAAGCTTTCAAAACCGTGAATAATATCTCTAAATCGAAAACATGATCTTGAAAACAAATTCGATCGTTCACATAGTGCTCGCATACAAGACATGTGCCAGACCTCTACTTGAACATGGTAGCACAGGATATAGCCCTAAATGAAAACGTGAGATCTCTAGATTGGAATATGCACGAAACAGCTTTAAAAGGATAAAGGATTCTACAGCGCATTCTACTTCTACGGGATGTCGTGGAGGCGACATGAATGCGTGTTTGGCCATACAATGACTTGCGGTGGCCAGTCGATGAACAAGTCAGCGCTTTATCCTTCCCAGACAAGTCTGGTACCAGTTCACCGACCCCAGAGGGATGGAAGGCTTGGTTGGCCTGGGCGAGAAATCCGAACCAGGAACCTGGTATCGAGTGCACGGCAGTCGCGCCTCCTCCGACTGCGCTACACGCGCCCAAAACAGCTTTACAAGGGTGTAATTACGCCAAAATTCCATTTTTTTTTCTAATTCCAGCTTTTGAAAAGAACAAACTCGTCAATTACGAACCCTTGCTTCTCGTAGCAAAAGATATGATCTAGCCGATCAATGGTCGATCTCGAATACTAGAGCTGGTCAGATGAAGATTCAAATTCCAAAAGCCAAAAGTAATATCAGGTCGATATTTTTCACAGACCGAGCTGGAACCGAATTTCAAAAATTTTCCAAGAAAAGCATCTTACCAAAGCGTTAAGGCAATACAAGACCTGTTGTCAGGTATCTCCAGGACACTCCTTAATAGTTTACTTCCTACTGTTGTTGTTGTCTGTCGACTGTACCCAATAATATATGTTCGTTCTATTCCTGGCTTTATTTTTGCGCGCATCTACACGTATAAATAAATAAATAAATAAATAAATAAGCAATCTTCTGGATTACCGCTTACCATTATTTACGGTGTCTATCTGTTTCTCGTCCTGTACGACGGTTTTCGGTCTCTTACTACCGCCAGCCTTCTATAGACTTCGCCATGAACGACTCGAACAATATCTACGTCAATCTGGAGCATTTTGCAAATATTGATGATCAACTCTCCGCCCCTTTCTGTAGTATTAAAATAGTTTTCTATAATACTTAGAGACTCTATACCTTTGGTGTGAAGCACAAGTGATCTCCAAACCGATATAAGATTTGTTTTTATCACATTATTGTCCAATTCCTACAATACTTCACATGCCTCTCCTATCTCAATTTCTATAGTTTTGGCTAATAGCCCTCTATATTTTCCGCATTACAAGCTTCCGAAACCTACTCCGACACTCCTTCAGGTAGCTTTTTGATAACTTCTCTCACCCTGTTGATTTCATACACTTATACTATCTTGTATATTCCGTTCTTTACCATTCTGAGCTTTCGACGCATCGTCCGCCCTTCCATCACTCCCCTCTCCTTGCCCATGATTCTAGAAGAGAATGTTTCACTATCAATGGCTTTACCGATAAACCGTCATGGCTCGGCCATCAAACGACAGGAGGTGTCAATGCACAGTTCAATCGATAAATCAACCAACTAGGCATGAATCTAGCAGGCTACCAATCCACACAGCAAGACTATCAACCTAACTCAGAATCTCTCTACTGGCCTATTTTTTGGCTCCACACTCACTAGCTGCTAAAGCATGACTACCCTTCCACCAATTTAGGCCTCTGTCCGGTAACTCCTCGGGCGTCTCGTTTCGCACCCACTCCTGCAGGTCGATGGCGTTTAATCAAGCCAAACCTCTTGACCGACGGCTAGTCTACGAGGTTCCTTTGCCGACTGCTTCTTCACAGTATCTTTATACGTATATTGGAAGATATTCTAAGTGTGCGACCATCATTGAATCTCGCATAGTGTTTTTAAAGATGTATGGCAATGTTTGGTTTTTGCCAAGCTGAGCATCTTTATACAAAAACTGAACTTGGTAGAATAATGTGTCAGAAGATCAATCTAAAAGTAGCTCTACTTTACGTTGCTCTTTCAATCTGATATGCTACCTCTGAAGAATACAGATAGAGGAACGGTCTCGTTATTTCGTTATTGGCAATAAGCCTAAACTGCGTCATCCATCGCTCCATTATCGTAGAAGTTATGACTTCAAAGTGTTTTAAATATTCTTGGTCATATGAAGATTGAATGCCATCCTGTCGGGCTTTGTAGGTTAGGAATGTCAAACCGAGAAAGGGCTTGTTTACCAAAGGTTGCTTTGTTGCCATCGTTCCACCAAAATCTTGCTGTAAAAAGAACCTCCTGGCTATCAACATTTCCTGGAAAGGGATTAGCCTTTGGAGTATCTCAAGCAGTACCGAGAGACCGCGCAGACTTGACATGAAATCTCATGTTTCCTTGAAATCTCGATGAGTTTCATACGCTTGTTCTGGCTTGCATAGATCTAAAACTGAATTGGACAATGTCTCGAGTAGTCATTCTGTTGATCCTTCTTTAAGCTGACTGTCTATAATTCTCATAATAGGTGTGTTCTTACCGTTTGCGTTCACTGGTTGGGTGAGAGAATAAACGTTCAACGAAATCATGCTGAAATTTTCCTCGAGCAAAAAATTACTCTAACCTTTTGGAGAGTATTTAGTTTAATGTAAAAAACTCATTTTAATTTGGAAGAGCTCGCTTTGATTTCTAAGGTCTTAGGCTAGCCTAGAAGTCTGCCCAGTTTGATTTGAAAAGTGTCTAATTTGATTTGAAAAATGTCCATTTCGACGTGAAAAATTGTATATACCCCGGAGATTCCCTCCTTAATTGATCAATACGGTGTCATCCGCAAAATGTTCGTAGATGACATGAAACTATACAAAAACTCGTGAATGAGGAAGATCGCAATGCCCTTCAATCTGCAATAAATTCAGTTGCTGATTTTTCAGCTATCGATAAGTTGAATCTCACACTATCCGAACAGAAATCGAAAGTATTTCACACTGAACAGCAGTTAATAGAAAGGTCCATCATATCCTAGAAGGAATTCTTGGCGGTACCAAGGATTCATTCCAGACACAAAGCTTTCAAAACCGTGAATAATATCTCTAAATCGAAAACATGATCTTGAAAACAAATTCGATCGTTCACATAGTGCTCGCATACAAGACATGTGCCAGACCTCTACTTGAACATGGTAGCACAGGATATAGCCCTAAATGAAAACGTGAGATCTCTAGATTGGAATATGCACGAAACAGCTTTAAAAGGATAAAGGATTCTACAGCGCATTCTACTTCTACGGGATGTCGTGGAGGCGACATGAATGCGTGTTTGGCCATACAATGACTTGCGGTGGCCAGTCGATGAACAAGTCAGCGCTTTATCCTTCCCAGACAAGTCTGGTACCAGTTCACCGACCCCAGAGGGATGGAAGGCTTGGTTGGCCTGGGCGAGAAATCCGAACCAGGAACCTGGTATCGAGTGCACGGCAGTCGCGCCTCCTCCGACTGCGCTACACGCGCCCAAAACAGCTTTACAAGGGTGTAATTACGCCAAAATTCCATTTTTTTTTCTAATTCCAGCTTTTGAAAAGAACAAACTCGTCAATTACGAACCCTTGCTTCTCGTAGCAAAAGATATGATCTAGCCGATCAATGGTCGATCTCGAATACTAGAGCTGGTCAGATGAAGATTCAAATTCCAAAAGCCAAAAGTAATATCAGGTCGATATTTTTCACAGACCGAGCTGGAACCGAATTTCAAAAATTTTCCAAGAAAAGCATCTTACCAAAGCGTTAAGGCAATACAAGACCTGTTGTCAGGTATCTCCAGGACACTCCTTAATAGTTTACTTCCTACTGTTGTTGTTGTCTGTCGACTGTACCCAATAATATATGTTCGTTCTATTCCTGGCTTTATTTTTGCGCGCATCTACACGTATAAATAAATAAATAAATAAATAAATAAGCAATCTTCTGGATTACCGCTTACCATTATTTACGGTGTCTATCTGTTTCTCGTCCTGTACGACGGTTTTCGGTCTCTTACTACCGCCAGCCTTCTATAGACTTCGCCATGAACGACTCGAACAATATCTACGTCAATCTGGAGCATTTTGCAAATATTGATGATCAACTCTCCGCCCCTTTCTGTAGTATTAAAATAGTTTTCTATAATACTTAGAGACTCTATACCTTTGGTGTGAAGCACAAGTGATCTCCAAACCGATATAAGATTTGTTTTTATCACATTATTGTCCAATTCCTACAATACTTCACATGCCTCTCCTATCTCAATTTCTATAGTTTTGGCTAATAGCCCTCTATATTTTCCGCATTACAAGCTTCCGAAACCTACTCCGACACTCCTTCAGGTAGCTTTTTGATAACTTCTCTCACCCTGTTGATTTCATACACTTATACTATCTTGTATATTCCGTTCTTTACCATTCTGAGCTTTCGACGCATCGTCCGCCCTTCCATCACTCCCCTCTCCTTGCCCATGATTCTAGAAGAGAATGTTTCACTATCAATGGCTTTACCGATAAACCGTCATGGCTCGGCCATCAAACGACAGGAGGTGTCAATGCACAGTTCAATCGATAAATCAACCAACTAGGCATGAATCTAGCAGGCTACCAATCCACACAGCAAGACTATCAACCTAACTCAGAATCTCTCTACTGGCCTATTTTTTGGCTCCACACTCACTAGCTGCTAAAGCATGACTACCCTTCCACCAATTTAGGCCTCTGTCCGGTAACTCCTCGGGCGTCTCGTTTCGCACCCACTCCTGCAGGTCGATGGCGTTTAATCAAGCCAAACCTCTTGACCGACGGCTAGTCTACGAGGTTCCTTTGCCGACTGCTTCTTCACAGTATCTTTATACGTATATTGGAAGATATTCTAAGTGTGCGACCATCATTGAATCTCGCATAGTGTTTTTAAAGATGTATGGCAATGTTTGGTTTTTGCCAAGCTGAGCATCTTTATACAAAAACTGAACTTGGTAGAATAATGTGTCAGAAGATCAATCTAAAAGTAGCTCTACTTTACGTTGCTCTTTCAATCTGATATGCTACCTCTGAAGAATACAGATAGAGGAACGGTCTCGTTATTTCGTTATTGGCAATAAGCCTAAACTGCGTCATCCATCGCTCCATTATCGTAGAAGTTATGACTTCAAAGTGTTTTAAATATTCTTGGTCATATGAAGATTGAATGCCATCCTGTCGGGCTTTGTAGGTTAGGAATGTCAAACCGAGAAAGGGCTTGTTTACCAAAGGTTGCTTTGTTGCCATCGTTCCACCAAAATCTTGCTGTAAAAAGAACCTCCTGGCTATCAACATTTCCTGGAAAGGGATTAGCCTTTGGAGTATCTCAAGCAGTACCGAGAGACCGCGCAGACTTGACATGAAATCTCATGTTTCCTTGAAATCTCGATGAGTTTCATACGCTTGTTCTGGCTTGCATAGATCTAAAACTGAATTGGACAATGTCTCGAGTAGTCCTTCTGTTGATCCTTCTTTAAGCTGACTGTCTATAATTCTCATAATAGGTGTGTTCTTACCGTTTGCGTTCACTGGTTGGGTGAGAGAATAAACGTTCAACGAAATCATGCTGAAATTTTCCTCGAGCAAAAAATTACTCTAACCTTTTGGAGAGTATTTAGTTTAATGTAAAAAACTCATTTTAATTTGGAAGAGCTCGCTTTGATTTCTAAGGTCTTAGGCTAGCCTAGAAGTCTGCCCAGTTTGATTTGAAAAGTGTCTAATTTGATTTGAAAAATGTCCATTTCGACGTGAAAAATTGTATATACCCCGGAGATTCCCTCCTTAATTGATCAATACGGTGTCATCCGCAAAATGTTCGTAGATGACATGAAACTATACAAAAACTCGTGAATGAGGAAGATCGCAATGCCCTTCAATCTGCAATAAATTCAGTTGCTGATTTTTCAGCTATCGATAAGTTGAATCTCACACTATCCGAACAGAAATCGAAAGTATTTCACACTGAACAGCAGTTAATAGAAAGGTCCATCATATCCTAGAAGGAATTCTTGGCGGTACCAAGGATTCATTCCAGACACAAAGCTTTCAAAACCGTGAATAATATCTCTAAATCGAAAACATGATCTTGAAAACAAATTCGATCGTTCACATAGTGCTCGCATACAAGACATGTGCCAGACCTCTACTTGAACATGGTAGCACAGGATATAGCCCTAAATGAAAACGTGAGATCTCTAGATTGGAATATGCACGAAACAGCTTTAAAAGGATAAAGGATTCTACAGCGCATTCTACTTCTACGGGATGTCGTGGAGGCGACATGAATGCGTGTTTGGCCATACAATGACTTGCGGTGGCCAGTCGATGAACAAGTCAGCGCTTTATCCTTCCCAGACAAGTCTGGTACCAGTTCACCGACCCCAGAGGGATGGAAGGCTTGGTTGGCCTGGGCGAGAAATCCGAACCAGGAACCTGGTATCGAGTGCACGGCAGTCGCGCCTCCTCCGACTGCGCTACACGCGCCCAAAACAGCTTTACAAGGGTGTAATTACGCCAAAATTCCATTTTTTTTTCTAATTCCAGCTTTTGAAAAGAACAAACTCGTCAATTACGAACCCTTGCTTCTCGTAGCAAAAGATATGATCTAGCCGATCAATGGTCGATCTCGAATACTAGAGCTGGTCAGATGAAGATTCAAATTCCAAAAGCCAAAAGTAATATCAGGTCGATATTTTTCACAGACCGAGCTGGAACCGAATTTCAAAAATTTTCCAAGAAAAGCATCTTACCAAAGCGTTAAGGCAATACAAGACCTGTTGTCAGGTATCTCCAGGACACTCCTTAATAGTTTACTTCCTACTGTTGTTGTTGTCTGTCGACTGTACCCAATAATATATGTTCGTTCTATTCCTGGCTTTATTTTTGCGCGCATCTACACGTATAAATAAATAAATAAATAAATAAATAAGCAATCTTCTGGATTACCGCTTACCATTATTTACGGTGTCTATCTGTTTCTCGTCCTGTACGACGGTTTTCGGTCTCTTACTACCGCCAGCCTTCTATAGACTTCGCCATGAACGACTCGAACAATATCTACGTCAATCTGGAGCATTTTGCAAATATTGATGATCAACTCTCCGCCCCTTTCTGTAGTATTAAAATAGTTTTCTATAATACTTAGAGACTCTATACCTTTGGTGTGAAGCACAAGTGATCTCCAAACCGATATAAGATTTGTTTTTATCACATTATTGTCCAATTCCTACAATACTTCACATGCCTCTCCTATCTCAATTTCTATAGTTTTGGCTAATAGCCCTCTATATTTTCCGCATTACAAGCTTCCGAAACCTACTCCGACACTCCTTCAGGTAGCTTTTTGATAACTTCTCTCACCCTGTTGATTTCATACACTTATACTATCTTGTATATTCCGTTCTTTACCATTCTGAGCTTTCGACGCATCGTCCGCCCTTCCATCACTCCCCTCTCCTTGCCCATGATTCTAGAAGAGAATGTTTCACTATCAATGGCTTTACCGATAAACCGTCATGGCTCGGCCATCAAACGACAGGAGGTGTCAATGCACAGTTCAATCGATAAATCAACCAACTAGGCATGAATCTAGCAGGCTACCAATCCACACAGCAAGACTATCAACCTAACTCAGAATCTCTCTACTGGCCTATTTTTTGGCTCCACACTCACTAGCTGCTAAAGCATGACTACCCTTCCACCAATTTAGGCCTCTGTCCGGTAACTCCTCGGGCGTCTCGTTTCGCACCCACTCCTGCAGGTCGATGGCGTTTAATCAAGCCAAACCTCTTGACCGACGGCTAGTCTACGAGGTTCCTTTGCCGACTGCTTCTTCACAGTATCTTTATACGTATATTGGAAGATATTCTAAGTGTGCGACCATCATTGAATCTCGCATAGTGTTTTTAAAGATGTATGGCAATGTTTGGTTTTTGCCAAGCTGAGCATCTTTATACAAAAACTGAACTTGGTAGAATAATGTGTCAGAAGATCAATCTAAAAGTAGCTCTACTTTACGTTGCTCTTTCAATCTGATATGCTACCTCTGAAGAATACAGATAGAGGAACGGTCTCGTTATTTCGTTATTGGCAATAAGCCTAAACTGCGTCATCCATCGCTCCATTATCGTAGAAGTTATGACTTCAAAGTGTTTTAAATATTCTTGGTCATATGAAGATTGAATGCCATCCTGTCGGGCTTTGTAGGTTAGGAATGTCAAACCGAGAAAGGGCTTGTTTACCAAAGGTTGCTTTGTTGCCATCGTTCCACCAAAATCTTGCTGTAAAAAGAACCTCCTGGCTATCAACATTTCCTGGAAAGGGATTAGCCTTTGGAGTATCTCAAGCAGTACCGAGAGACCGCGCAGACTTGACATGAAATCTCATGTTTCCTTGAAATCTCGATGAGTTTCATACGCTTGTTCTGGCTTGCATAGATCTAAAACTGAATTGGACAATGTCTCGAGTAGTCCTTCTGTTGATCCTTCTTTAAGCTGACTGTCTATAATTCTCATAATAGGTGTGTTCTTACCGTTTGCGTTCACTGGTTGGGTGAGAGAATAAACGTTCAACGAAATCATGCTGAAATTTTCCTCGAGCAAAAAATTACTCTAACCTTTTGGAGAGTATTTAGTTTAATGTAAAAAACTCATTTTAATTTGGAAGAGCTCGCTTTGATTTCTAAGGTCTTAGGCTAGCCTAGAAGTCTGCCCAGTTTGATTTGAAAAGTGTCTAATTTGATTTGAAAAATGTCCATTTCGACGTGAAAAATTGTATATACCCCGGAGATTCCCTCCTTAATTGATCAATACGGTGTCATCCGCAAAATGTTCGTAGATGACATGAAACTATACAAAAACTCGTGAATGAGGAAGATCGCAATGCCCTTCAATCTGCAATAAATTCAGTTGCTGATTTTTCAGCTATCGATAAGTTGAATCTCACACTATCCGAACAGAAATCGAAAGTATTTCACACTGAACAGCAGTTAATAGAAAGGTCCATCATATCCTAGAAGGAATTCTTGGCGGTACCAAGGATTCATTCCAGACACAAAGCTTTCAAAACCGTGAATAATATCTCTAAATCGAAAACATGATCTTGAAAACAAATTCGATCGTTCACATAGTGCTCGCATACAAGACATGTGCCAGACCTCTACTTGAACATGGTAGCACAGGATATAGCCCTAAATGAAAACGTGAGATCTCTAGATTGGAATATGCACGAAACAGCTTTAAAAGGATAAAGGATTCTACAGCGCATTCTACTTCTACGGGATGTCGTGGAGGCGACATGAATGCGTGTTTGGCCATACAATGACTTGCGGTGGCCAGTCGATGAACAAGTCAGCGCTTTATCCTTCCCAGACAAGTCTGGTACCAGTTCACCGACCCCAGAGGGATGGAAGGCTTGGTTGGCCTGGGCGAGAAATCCGAACCAGGAACCTGGTATCGAGTGCACGGCAGTCGCGCCTCCTCCGACTGCGCTACACGCGCCCAAAACAGCTTTACAAGGGTGTAATTACGCCAAAATTCCATTTTTTTTTCTAATTCCAGCTTTTGAAAAGAACAAACTCGTCAATTACGAACCCTTGCTTCTCGTAGCAAAAGATATGATCTAGCCGATCAATGGTCGATCTCGAATACTAGAGCTGGTCAGATGAAGATTCAAATTCCAAAAGCCAAAAGTAATATCAGGTCGATATTTTTCACAGACCGAGCTGGAACCGAATTTCAAAAATTTTCCAAGAAAAGCATCTTACCAAAGCGTTAAGGCAATACAAGACCTGTTGTCAGGTATCTCCAGGACACTCCTTAATAGTTTACTTCCTACTGTTGTTGTTGTCTGTCGACTGTACCCAATAATATATGTTCGTTCTATTCCTGGCTTTATTTTTGCGCGCATCTACACGTATAAATAAATAAATAAATAAATAAATAAGCAATCTTCTGGATTAGCAATCATAAGCAATCTTCTGGATTACCGCTTACCATTATTTACGGTGTCTATCTGTTTCTCGTCCTGTACGACGGTTTTCGGTCTCTTACTACCGCCAGCCTTCTATAGACTTCGCCATGAACGACTCGAACAATATCTACGTCAATCTGGAGCATTTTGCAAATATTGATGATCAACTCTCCGCCCCTTTCTGTAGTATTAAAATAGTTTTCTATAATACTTAGAGACTCTATACCTTTGGTGTGAAGCACAAGTGATCTCCAAACCGATATAAGATTTGTTTTTATCACATTATTGTCCAATTCCTACAATACTTCACATGCCTCTCCTATCTCAATTTCTATAGTTTTGGCTAATAGCCCTCTATATTTTCCGCATTACAAGCTTCCGAAACCTACTCCGACACTCCTTCAGGTAGCTTTTTGATAACTTCTCTCACCCTGTTGATTTCATACACTTATACTATCTTGTATATTCCGTTCTTTACCATTCTGAGCTTTCGACGCATCGTCCGCCCTTCCATCACTCCCCTCTCCTTGCCCATGATTCTAGAAGAGAATGTTTCACTATCAATGGCTTTACCGATAAACCGTCATGGCTCGGCCATCAAACGACAGGAGGTGTCAATGCACAGTTCAATCGATAAATCAACCAACTAGGCATGAATCTAGCAGGCTACCAATCCACACAGCAAGACTATCAACCTAACTCAGAATCTCTCTACTGGCCTATTTTTTGGCTCCACACTCACTAGCTGCTAAAGCATGACTACCCTTCCACCAATTTAGGCCTCTGTCCGGTAACTCCTCGGGCGTCTCGTTTCGCACCCACTCCTGCAGGTCGATGGCGTTTAATCAAGCCAAACCTCTTGACCGACGGCTAGTCTACGAGGTTCCTTTGCCGACTGCTTCTTCACAGTATCTTTATACGTATATTGGAAGATATTCTAAGTGTGCGACCATCATTGAATCTCGCATAGTGTTTTTAAAGATGTATGGCAATGTTTGGTTTTTGCCAAGCTGAGCATCTTTATACAAAAACTGAACTTGGTAGAATAATGTGTCAGAAGATCAATCTAAAAGTAGCTCTACTTTACGTTGCTCTTTCAATCTGATATGCTACCTCTGAAGAATACAGATAGAGGAACGGTCTCGTTATTTCGTTATTGGCAATAAGCCTAAACTGCGTCATCCATCGCTCCATTATCGTAGAAGTTATGACTTCAAAGTGTTTTAAATATTCTTGGTCATATGAAGATTGAATGCCATCCTGTCGGGCTTTGTAGGTTAGGAATGTCAAACCGAGAAAGGGCTTGTTTACCAAAGGTTGCTTTGTTGCCATCGTTCCACCAAAATCTTGCTGTAAAAAGAACCTCCTGGCTATCAACATTTCCTGGAAAGGGATTAGCCTTTGGAGTATCTCAAGCAGTACCGAGAGACCGCGCAGACTTGACATGAAATCTCATGTTTCCTTGAAATCTCGATGAGTTTCATACGCTTGTTCTGGCTTGCATAGATCTAAAACTGAATTGGACAATGTCTCGAGTAGTCCTTCTGTTGATCCTTCTTTAAGCTGACTGTCTATAATTCTCATAATAGGTGTGTTCTTACCGTTTGCGTTCACTGGTTGGGTGAGAGAATAAACGTTCAACGAAATCATGCTGAAATTTTCCTCGAGCAAAAAATTACTCTAACCTTTTGGAGAGTATTTAGTTTAATGTAAAAAACTCATTTTAATTTGGAAGAGCTCGCTTTGATTTCTAAGGTCTTAGGCTAGCCTAGAAGTCTGCCCAGTTTGATTTGAAAAGTGTCTAATTTGATTTGAAAAATGTCCATTTCGACGTGAAAAATTGTATATACCCCGGAGATTCCCTCCTTAATTGATCAATACGGTGTCATCCGCAAAATGTTCGTAGATGACATGAAACTATACAAAAACTCGTGAATGAGGAAGATCGCAATGCCCTTCAATCTGCAATAAATTCAGTTGCTGATTTTTCAGCTATCGATAAGTTGAATCTCACACTATCCGAACAGAAATCGAAAGTATTTCACACTGAACAGCAGTTAATAGAAAGGTCCATCATATCCTAGAAGGAATTCTTGGCGGTACCAAGGATTCATTCCAGACACAAAGCTTTCAAAACCGTGAATAATATCTCTAAATCGAAAACATGATCTTGAAAACAAATTCGATCGTTCACATAGTGCTCGCATACAAGACATGTGCCAGACCTCTACTTGAACATGGTAGCACAGGATATAGCCCTAAATGAAAACGTGAGATCTCTAGATTGGAATATGCACGAAACAGCTTTAAAAGGATAAAGGATTCTACAGCGCATTCTACTTCTACGGGATGTCGTGGAGGCGACATGAATGCGTGTTTGGCCATACAATGACTTGCGGTGGCCAGTCGATGAACAAGTCAGCGCTTTATCCTTCCCAGACAAGTCTGGTACCAGTTCACCGACCCCAGAGGGATGGAAGGCTTGGTTGGCCTGGGCGAGAAATCCGAACCAGGAACCTGGTATCGAGTGCACGGCAGTCGCGCCTCCTCCGACTGCGCTACACGCGCCCAAAACAGCTTTACAAGGGTGTAATTACGCCAAAATTCCATTTTTTTTTCTAATTCCAGCTTTTGAAAAGAACAAACTCGTCAATTACGAACCCTTGCTTCTCGTAGCAAAAGATATGATCTAGCCGATCAATGGTCGATCTCGAATACTAGAGCTGGTCAGATGAAGATTCAAATTCCAAAAGCCAAAAGTAATATCAGGTCGATATTTTTCACAGACCGAGCTGGAACCGAATTTCAAAAATTTTCCAAGAAAAGCATCTTACCAAAGCGTTAAGGCAATACAAGACCTGTTGTCAGGTATCTCCAGGACACTCCTTAATAGTTTACTTCCTACTGTTGTTGTTGTCTGTCGACTGTACCCAATAATATATGTTCGTTCTATTCCTGGCTTTATTTTTGCGCGCATCTACACGTATAAATAAATAAATAAATAAATAAATAAATAAATAACATTCTCCTAGCACTAGATCAATATAGCCGGAATCCTTTGCAATCGACTTAACATTGGTGCAAACGGTAAGGACACACCTATTATGGAATCATAAGCATTCAGTTTAAAGAAGAAACAACAAAAGGACCACACGAGACATTGTCCAATTCAGTTTTAGATCTATGCAAGCCAGAGCAAGCGTGTGAAACAACTCGAGAATTGTGGAGTAAACATGAGATTCCATGTTACGTCTGCGCAGCCTCTCGGGTACTGTTTGAGATACTCGAAAAACTAATCCCTTTCCAGGAAATCTCTTTGCCATTAACAGTATCCATTTTGGTGTAGTGTCCAATTTGACGGGAAGATGACAGCAAATTTTTTCCCACTGTCATTCATCCCAGAGGGGTGTTCTTTTGTGCCGCAGTAACAGCAAATATGCTCTGGAGTTAGTAGTTTTAGACGTATGACGTTGCTAGCCAGCTTACCACAGTCAACAGTTAACCGAATCGACTCGGGATATACGTGCTTATCGTTATATAGAAGACCAGTTCAATGTGAAAAGAATGTACGCATGCGCCTTCTGTCAGCAGCCAAGCGCACCTCCGTATATACACAGCTCGGTTAGTAAAATGAAGCATTTATGGAGATTAAAATTTAATCGCAACCAGTGAGCGTCTTGTAGTCTTCGAGCCATTTCGCGTACTTGGCTTCTCCACCGCCTTCCAATATGTACGCGAAGCGATCCCGATACTTTTCGAGAAAATATGCCAGCAACACGCGATGGACATAGATGTATTGCTGCAAAGAGATAATTATGGTTTCTTATAAATGACGGATGAAGAAGTTGAGAACCGCTTGTCTGGCAGTTTGCTATCAAATTTTGAATTTGCAGTCGTTTTCAGAGCTGACCAAATCACTGAGAAATTTTTTCAGACTATTTGACCTCGTTCAACGTGTCCTGTGCGGGTGAGCTTTGGTAATTCGTCCGCGTGATATGATTAAATTCGTGATTTCTCAAAGGCGATGCGATACTGTTCTTCGCAGCAGGATTAAACGGAATTTAAGCATACTTTCCCGCTGTTGACAATCGACCCAGATCTTATCCTCTCACTTCCCGATATTTTGCTTGTTGCGATTCTCAGGAGTTTTCTCAATAAACTGTCCGGTGCTTCGCTGCTTGTGGCGGCCATTGGATTCTTCCCGCCTTGTGTCAACTACTGACCTTAGTTCACCAGCGAAATCCAACAATAAGAAATAAAGGAGAAGCGTATGTACTGAGGGGTTTTGTCTTAATCTGAGGAATTTTTGATTCTTTTAAGTGACCAATATTTTACGAGAACCAGGGGCAAAAATCTAAAATATTGACGAATCAAAAGCCATAAAAAAGACTGCCACTCTTCATTCTTCTTTCTCAAATCATCACTAATTTAGTTTTATGACTGTTTCTCGATGTTTGCCTAATAGTGTACCAAATCCCGTTCATTGAGGCTAGTTTATTAAAGCTCTGTTTCCAAGTATTTGCTTTCATTTTCGACAAAGAAAACCGTTCGCATTCACGGAGAGATAATACACGTACTGTTTCGAGCATCTCCATAAAACTGGTGCTAGTTGTTTGCTTGCAAATTAGAATATTGTCGGGAGGTGGGATTCTAATATGACCCACTTCGTTGTTTTTTTCCGATTCAACCACATATATGCTTTTCATACGTATGTATGAAGGTATCTTATGGAATTCTAAAGTTCGCATGTGCAAGCTGATCTAAGCAAGTCAACGGTAAGACTAGGCATCCATTTTGTCTGGATACTAACGGTTTGTTCCTAGTAATTTAGGTTCCACTCCTTTATAGAAGCGTGCGAAACTGCCTGAGGTGATAAAAAGTTTATCCCTAAACCTCAGCTTCCAGTGGTTTCTTCCGTCGCTTGACAGTGTTCAGGCCAATGTCGAGCTGGGGCCGGATTCATCAACGACCTACAGTGATTTAACAAAGAAAATACAGCCGAAACCTGATAGCGCGACGAAATGTTTCACCATATCCCTTGATAGGTCGCGCTATCAGGAATTTCAGCTGTATTCTCTCTGTTAAATTGCTGTACGTTGTTGAATCCGGCCCCAGGCTTCTAATCCTTTAGACTTGGCAGCAGCTTCTTAAATGTCTTCTAGGAATGCAAGGCAGTATACAGTATACATATATGGACCCGAATGGATCGTTTTTGGATATTCGATTCGGATATTTCTATTCAACTCATCCAGAAATCCGGGGTCCAGATTGGCGTTATCCGAGTCATCCAACTATCCTAAGATTTTCGATCGGATCCACTGTATAGTGAGCAGTGAAGAAAGTCCCATATTATGGTTGTCAAAGGTTCTTGCAATGCCCATCTGATGGGTTCGTAGTTAGGGGTCTCCCTAAGTTACGGTAGCGCGCCGCTTACGGTAGTGCGGCAGTTGAGTCCGTCTCGAATGAGGTACAGCGGATGCACAGGGCAGACTATGCGCCGCGAATCAGAGTTTCTATATGTGGAGAGTGAAGACTATACTCGTTTTTGCCCTTCTTTCTATTTGATCTTCTAGTTGTCATATGCTTTGGGACGCGAGTGACTCCTGGTTTCGCCTTGTAATACACTTTAATGAGAGCAATAAAGATCGAAATAACCACATCTACATGCTATTCAAGACTGCACTCAACTAACAAGCTATAAAACAAGCAAAGGAAAGCACATAGGAAAGTTGAAACAAGAACATGGCCTGAGCAAGACCTATGAAACCGTCGAAGACTAAGGAAGTCTAGAGTGTAGAAAATCAAGGAACTTGATGTGTTACTTCTTTTATCATTTCGACTTTGTAATCTCAGAAGCGGCATGTGATCGGACCCAAAACTTGAAAAAAAGATATGAAAAATGCGAGTTCAGCTCAACTCGCCTCATTTCGTAGCGAAATCTCGTCCGAGGCGGGCGCTGCACTCGGTCAGCATATGCTAATCGAGAGCGTCGCTCCGCCTTCTATAGTAGTGGGAGACACCTAACGTAACGCATCCCCATCTGATGGACGACGTCACAGCATGTTCATGAACCACGTGGTAACGAATCCTAGCAGTGAAATTAAGGGCTCAGTAGTAGAGGCAACCTTTCTCCCGGAACGCTTGGAATGCTTAGATAGCAGCGTTCACTGCACTGTGCTGCTTATTTTGCTTATTGCAACATTCCCATAATGCGGAGAAATCCGGGACCGTCCGACTTCCTGGTACCATCATCGACTTGCCGTTGGAATGGAGGCAATCTATGTCTTCGGAACGGAAACTGCTTCATAAAGAGCATAGGATGTAGGGCGGTGTTAGTCAATCCCTTTGGATTCCACTTCCACGTGATGAGACGTGACGAGACAACTTGAATGTGTACTTGGCCTATGCAATAGCTTGCAGTGGTCAATCGATGTACAAGCCGGGCTATATTTTCTCTATACAAATGTGATCTCAATGCATCGACCCGAGGGATAAAAGGCTTGGTTGGAAATCCGAACCAGAAATTTGACATTGGGTGCAAACTACAACCGACACCTCCTCCAACTATGCTACTACCACATGCCATTTATACAAGAGAGAAACGGAATCGAATGAACCCTAGAAGTGCCTAATAGAGCGGACCGACCTCGAAGGTGTAGGGATTTAAGCTTATCATGCGGCATTTCCCGACTTTTTATTTTATGAAAACGTGAGATTTCTAAAACGCATTTCGTGACGCATTTTCATGGCGCTGTCGCAGTTTCTGAGTGAAAGTACCAAATGACAACGTCAAGATAAGTAAGGTGCAGCGAGCGAAGGACAAACATGGAAGGAGACTAACAAATTCGTTCTGGATGGAGAACGGTCGCTGGGTTCGAAGCTCCTTTGTAAGCGCGTCCATATCCATGCAGTTTTGCTAAAATCGAAAAATTGGCTGACCGACTCTGTTCGGCGGAATGCGATTGACGTACACCGTGTTGCATTTTTTCCTGCACGTACGCTATTGCCACAATCGTTCCTGTTCGTCCGATTCCTGCCGAGCAATGGACCAGTATAGGCTTCGTTGTTCCACGTACCTCCGATAGCAAATTCTAAACAAGTGCTCCAAGTCTTATCGTGATTTGAGCACCTTCAGCTGCAGTAGCGTGGGTACGAGGGTAGGCAAGGAGGTTCGCTAACCGTTGCAGTCAGTCTTGTTGGGGGCACTCCTCGGTCCGGCCAGTTCTCCCATTGATAATGTATGACGTACGACGTTGTTGGCTTTCCTCCTTCCAAATAATCCAATCTAAGCTTACTAACCCTCACAAAGTTGTCTTCTTCGGACATGGGATGAACCTGCAAAACGCTCACAAATTCACTGCTTGCTCAAGTGCACATATTGAGGTTGATCAGTGACTCACTTCAACATTGGTTACGACTATCCGGCCATCACCATCTCCGAAAGTCATCGACTCGCCCCTTTCACGTGGCCAGTACTGAGAGCATTTGAATTTTCCCTAAATAAACGGGAACCTGGAACTATGGAGAACAATTGTTTCCAAGCGCTAAGGGTATGGGCTTAGAATGTTATGAAATCCAATTCGTCTAGAAAGGTTATTGCAAAATGACTAAAAATATTATTTTCACGTCGAATTGGACAATTTCCAAATTGATCTTTAGGCAGGTTAAACTACAGACTCAGTAAATGGTTATAATAGTTTTTTGTTCAAGGAAAAACTTGCTGGAACTTTCTATGACTTTTTAAAAGTTTATCTGCGCCAATAAGTGAAGCAGTTGCAATTTATAAGCAAGAAGCAAGCATATAGCGCATTAAATGATCAGATCGCGCTATGCACTCAAAAAAAAAAAACACGGGATATTTTAATTGATGGATAATGAAGAAATTGTTCCCATGAGGCGTCAAAGGGAGAATATGTGTGATCTTTACAGTTTTTTGCTGTATCGTTGACAGATGTCAAATTCTATGTGAACACAAATTCGCTATCACTCGATAGAAATCGCGACGTCTTGATCGAGGCGCAATCTTTTTTGGCACTGAAAATGGTCGCCTTCCTGCTCTTTAAAACAAACTTTAAATTATTATTTTTTTCAAAAAGATAAAAATTTTACAAAATTTCAAACAATGTGTTCACTTATTGGGTATGTGAATTAGAACATCAAAGAAAGCTATACTAAAATTCTCCTTAAGCAAAAATGATTCTAACCTTATTGGAGATCTCTAGTCCAATATAGAGAAAGTTTATTTCGATTCGGGCGCTTGTGGCGCAGTCGGAGGAGGCACCGACTGTCGCCTGCACCCGATACCAGGCTCCTGGTTCGGATTTTCCGCCCAGACCGACCAAGCCTTTCATCCTTCCGGGGTCGGTGAATTGGTACCAGGCTTGTTTGGGAAGGATAAAGCGCTGACTTCTCCATCGGCTGGCCACCGTAAGTCATTGTATGGCCAAATACGCATTCAAATCGCCTCCACGACATCCCGTAGAAGTGGAATGCGTGGCGCATCCCAAAAGGGATTGAGTAACGCCGTCCTTTATCCTTTATTTCGATTCGGAAGAGCTCGCTTTGATTTCAAAAGTCTTTGTCTAGGTAAACGAGTGTCCAATCTGATCTGGAAAGTGTCCAATTCTAACGATAAGGGATGTCGTAGAGGCAGCTTAAACGCGCATTTGGCCTATACCGGACAACGCAGTCAAGAAGGAGCCAGTTTTCGCGTGAACCCAATTCCAAGCTCTTTGTTGGAGTTTCCCGTCCCGGCAAACCAAGCCATCCATCCCCTTGGGGTCGATGAATAGGTGCTGAACTTGTCTGGGAAGGGTGAAGCGCTGACTCGCCGATAGGCAAATCAGTGTTTATTCCTCAGACAACCCGGAACCATTTAATGGATCCCGAAGAGACGGCAGTCTTTTTTGGCCTGACAGGAAATCCGAACCACGGACCTGGAATCGGGTGCATTCAGCAGCCGCCGTGGTCAGTGCCTGCACTACCACACGCTCACATCTATCTTTACCGATCGAAAAGCATCTTCAACGAAGAACCGCAGAAGAAGTTTTGAAAGTCCTGGACTCTAGCGATAGCATCCGGAAGAAGAGAACGCAAACTGGTCGACTCACACATTCAATGGTGTTGCAGAGCATAATTATGTCCTCACACTTCTCCTGCACAACCATTGCCCAGAACGCCAGCTGTGTGTTATCAAGCGGGCCCTTCAAATAGCAACAGATCAGCGTGAGCCTCAGCCTAAAAGAGAAGGCGATGCTCGTTTACCTGCGCGCAGATAAAACGGTGATCTCGTGCTGGATTCGCAACATAGTTGGCATGGATGTAGTCGTTCGGTAAGCCTGGCCAATTCAACACCACGCGGCGCTGATCTTGACATGGTACGTCGAGATACCTAAACGTTTCGTGAAAGAAGGAGCAGTGATAACGGAAATCCTTCATTTCCTTCAACAAACACTGCCCATTCATCTGTGGTGGAAAACGCTCGTCGAATTTGGGTGGTGGCATATCTGTTTAGTGAAGCCCATAATAACCATAGGAGAACAACCGTGTAGCGCACGTCATAGTTTGGAAATAACAGTTAACCATTAGTTGAGGACAAATTCAGTTATAGGGTGATAAAGACGAATTACTGATGCGGAATTGGTCATGAAGCAGTGAAACTTAGTCAACAATTTACTGACAACCTAGTTAAAAAGTAAGGTAGATATCATTCAACATAGGCTTCCCTGTCAGAAATAACAGCCTTCAGACATTTACGGTAGGACTCAACGGCGACACGCAGGTTTGTTTGCAGAATTCCATTTCATGCTTTTTCTGTTCTTTGACCTCCAAAAAGCGGGTTTTGGCTGAAAGTGATGAAGATGGAACAGGAAGGGGAAAGTCGTTAACAGAAGCTCTCACACAGCTTCTCTGGTGGTTTGAGTTGGAATTTGCGCCTCAGCACAGACGCCATTGGTTTTTGTTGAAAAAAGAGGGAAGATCACCACCGATATCTACCTTACCGACATTTTAAAGAAGTACTTGCTTCCTTGGACTCAAGAAGTTTGAAAATTTAACGTGACCCTTTAAACAAGACGGCTCTTAAGGGCACACTATCACTAAATGTTCGAAATCCTCAGTGGAAAAAGCATGGAGAGAAATTCTGCAACCAGCTGTACGTGCCGTCACTAAGCCCTTCTCTAGGCGTGCCTGAAGGCTATCATTCGTGCCAAGGAAGGTCATATTGAATGATATCCACTTTGCCTGTTAACTAGGTTGTTCTTAAATTGCAAACGAAGATTCGTAGCTTCTTGATCAATTCCGCGCTAGTAATTCGTTTTTATCGAGTGACCATATTTATGGCGCATCTTAGTTCACCTTGATCTCCCTGCGTTTACATATGTCACTTGAGTTTAAATGCATTATACAAGCTGAATGTGGCTTTCGATAAATCAACTTGGAACGTGGAACTACAAACAAGGAGGGTTTGTGGGGTTCGGTCTGCGTCTAACGTAGTCCTCGGCCTCCAGTACGCCGGTGAGGGCCGTGATGCACCACAAGTGAGACCGTTGCATAAGACGTATCCTCCAGATAGGCAGGTCAGGCTCCAACGATGGCAAGGTAGCCACGGTCGGTAGGAGCATGTATATAAGGAACCGATTCGAATAACCAGGACCTCCCTGCACTCCCTCCAGGAGCTCTTCAGCTCCAAATTTACCTATATTCACTTATAATTATTAACTTATTTTGTTAAAGTTGCTCTAAATGTTGTGCTCGTTATTGCGGTGGATCGGACAACTGCTACAGGCGTCTGCCCCTCCACAACGTCTGATACCGTCCCTTCCCCAATTAGTTGTCTATCGCCTTCGCTAGCGAAGAGCGATGGTATGACATGGCTGCGGGACATTATGTACGAATGGTCGCCGCGGACGCGGCGACTCGCGCGGCGAGCGCGGCAGAAGACGTCGCAATTGGGTGACTTCAGCAGCCAGTGGTATCTAGACCTCCATCAAAACTTGCACACCAAGTGTTAGAAAGTGTATACAAACTCAGTTTCACTGCGATAGTGTGTCATATTTTCAGCTTTTCCTGAAGAAGCATCATATAGCATTGAGCATTAGAAAGTTGCTTAGTTTTATAACTCGAACTTAATTTCTGGACCAGAGCATGTTTTCCCCCAGCTCCTGCAATAGCAGAAAGGGATATCAACAACTCAAACCTAGTGTCTGCAGCAAGTCATGAGGCACAGCTCCAACGACCGCTGCGGAGCTCATCGCGCACGCGACAGTCGTCGTCGCGGGCGCGGCGACCATTCGTACATAAAGACCGCCCCTCGGTATGACATAGGCCTTACCGCAGAATAACTGTCTACTAGCCTCCACTACGAAAAGACACCGGGAATACCGGTGGCTAATTGAGCGTTCAATGGAACCATTAAGCAACCACAGGTTAACAGCAACTTAAGAATTCTGGTCTCAGTAACCTGCTTACCTGTTCTTGTCGCGATTTGCCAGGAACGCATTTATTGTCATTCCTTCAGGTTGCCACTTAGAAACACTACCTCGGAATTCATCGACGAGGCCTGGAACGCCAACGTCGAGTGCGCGATTCACCCAATGGGCAACCTGAAAATATATGTCTCTATCTATGCTCCTGTTTGCACCATGTTCGGCGCTGTTCCCTTGCGTCCACAGGATCTTCTCCATGATGTGAGATCAAGCATCCATAGCTCCACCATCACAAAGGCCCAAATACAAGAGGAAGCACCTGCATCTGCTGAATGTCTGCTACGAATGCGGGTTCCGAAATTAAGTATAGGGAGAATATAATTTGTGGACTCTACAAGGGTTGAGTTTTTGACGTAATTACGAACCTATAAACGTGTTTTGGAATGTCAAAAAACCGTAAATTGATGAAACTGAGAGAGAAATTTGCGAATTTGTCTGCAGTTGCTCACCATATCCTTCGCATGCTTCGAGGATTTCGCAACCTTGAAACTCTGATCGCCGGGCGCTCTGTCTTGTTCTCTAGAGCGATTATCTCTATTGTTGTCTCCTCCGCCTCCATCGTCGTCAGGAATATTCCCACTGTCCGAGGGCTTTTTGATTTTACGAGCATCACTCCCTCGTTTTTCATCGTCTGTAAAACAGAAGTTAAGAGTGTTGGACCACATGATTTCGCTTTCAACTTAATTCTTAAAAAATTTCTGCAGTTTTCTGTACACTCCACCTAAACCTAATTGTTACACTCTACAATACCGGCCTTAACTTTTGGTCATTGGGCGGAAAAAGCGAAAAAAACCGCCTTTTCCGCCGCTTTTCTGTAGCGCTCTTCAAATTGAGCGCATTGGAAATTGAAGCACATATTCGTGATCAGCACCGAGCTCTCTTCCCGATGAGCTGAAAAGCGTATAGCGAGCGCCTGGAAAATAGTTCAGTGACCTAATTTCTGCGCGGCGCGGCTGACCCCTGTGCTCGCGAAAGATAATTACACCCACAGCTCCCAAGTGGCTAATGAAGGAAGAGATCCGGCATATTAAAGCCTATTTTCTCCCTTGTATATAGCTACGCATAGTTTTCTGGATTCCCCAGCTTCTCGCCATCACAATGATGTAATTTTTTAAGGATCCGATAACTTAATTGGAACTGTTTTCAGAAAATGTGCCCTCTTTGGAGGACTCTCATTTTGGAATATCAAGTTTATGTGTCCTTATACTCATTTGTTCCGCTAAGCGTTGTAGTTGAAATTAGGCTGCAAAGTTGGAACCTTTGGGGTTGAAATCTTTAGCAATTATACGCTGACAAAGTGGTTCACATGCCACTTCTTTGCCGTTGCCCAGGCAGTTTTGCCATGATTGGAGTGGCCGCAGAATTATTTCCTTGAAGAAGGAAACATAGAGATTTAGGGGCCTATGAAAGCTCTTCATACTCTTCTATATGTGAGATTTTGACTTGGCTAGATGACATTTTAGCCACTCAGCTACGCAGCAAACCCACCTCAAATGGGAAAAATGTGCCGTTTAAAAAATTGTTCAAAACCGGAAAAGTAGCCTATGATAGCATTCCGCAGTTAATTCTGACTTGAAGAATGGTTCGATTTTAAATTTTCGTTCATTTGTATCGGTTTATTACAAGTGAAATGTCCAATAGCCCTGGTCAGAGCCCAGATTAGTTCCGGAGTCAGTCCATTCTCCCGCCTCTATGACCCCTCGCGCCATCTTAGGACGCCGTAAATCGCCTAACTAGAGTCTTCACACTTCCACTGCCGCGGCTTTCTCAGTTCGTATATTCATCATTCTGTTTGCTGTTGCTTATTAAAAAATCGTATTTGTTAAGCTAATTGTGCGTTCAAGGGTTATTCCTTTTTCATTGCTTGTGGTTGCAGGGGACTATAACATGATAGCGATTGAAGGTGAGCTTCGGGTTTTGACACTCTGGCCATCATAATGTCAGGAGAGTTGCTGTCAACATCGGCTTTCGGTAATTTTCCTGAGGACAGAAAAAATGTGGTTCTAGTGATGAATCTCTCCCCTTCTTTCCACTAGAAAGAGGACAATAGGACCACTATACGTGTAGCCGTGAGCGGAAGTGACGCAGGACGAACAACCAGTCAAAGTTTCGTTGTTGCAGATCCTGCGACACGAGAGGCAGGACAACAAGGAGCTATGTAGACTGACCAGGAGACCATCTTGTTGGTAGGTGGGAAAAGCTCAAGTGTTGTATATCAGTAGAATCGCTACTCTCTGGAAAACAACAAAATGCAGGTATCTCGACTCCAATACAAATCTTCCCTGAGTTAGGACGGAGGTTGGCCCGTTGGCAGTGTTAGCTCCCTGCCTGCTCGCAGAGAGCCGGCCAAAGTAGGCTGGGAACAGCGAAGACGGTTGAGCAATGGTGGCGCAGTGGGTAGGGGAGCATCGTAGTGAGACGAGGTGGTTTGTGCTTTCTATGGAGACACAATTTTTGCACTTCTTAAAAAAGATCCACCACAATCAACCAAAGCACTCCGTGTAAAATCGCAACGGAAATGAACGCTAGAAACAAAACCTGGCTCACAGGTACAATTCTGCTTGACCGGCACCATTATGATCACCGAGTTCGCCAAAACTTCGCCCAGGAATGTTATAGACAACGACCATTTACATGAAGCTCGCTTTTAAAATTTTGATTGATTATGGTGGATTAAGGTAAGTATGAATGAGTAAAGTCACTTACCTATGCTTACCTATATCTGCAGCAACCACTGTAATCATTTAAAATTTCAGAAACATACCATACGTAAGCGATCAGCTCCTTAAATAACCCTTCTAACTATTTTTAGGCAAAGACACTTTCCATCTCTGAAGTGTAAAAGAATGATGGTACCTGTGAGCCAGGTTTCATCTCTGACGTCTTCTTCCGGTACAATTCTACTCACCATCAGAGTGCTTTGGTTGATTGCGGCTGATCTTTTAGGAAGTGCAAAAATCTTGCACCGCAGCACAAACCCCTCACGCCGTTCCTCTACCCACTGCTTCATCACTGTTCAACCGTCGTTGCTGTTTCCAGTCTTTTTGAACCCGCCCACTGTCGCACGCGAGGGCTAACGCCGCAAACGGTCCAGCTTCCCTATCTCCTAACGAACGCTAGGGCGGAGTGCAAGAAACGGCAAGTGCTGCCCAAGTGAGTCGACGTCGTGCTGCGTAGACCGTTGCGAGCGGGAAGAGTTCGTGGATAGGATGGGTGAGGTGATGCAGCAAGAGGAGACCTCCAAGGTCTACACCAACATTGTTGCCAAAGAAATTTGCAGCTAGAGAAGGACCAGCTAGAGGAATATCTGGCGCATTTTAGTTTTGCAGGAAATGGTGCAACGTCAAGCAACGGTGCTGGAGGAATTGCACAAGTTGCGGCGCAAGTACCAGGGCTAGGGGACGCGAGAGCTGGAGCGGCTGAGCGACAAGGTTATGTGACCTTTCGAAGAAGTCGAAGCAGGGCGGTACTTCGGGAGCTTCTATGTAGATGTAACAGGAGACGACGGAAGTTAAGTCAGTGCTTCGAGAAGAAAACCAAATTATATGTTGTAGCAGAGTGTTGCAGCAATTGTGTTGGTGATTCGGGATACACTCGTGACAGGCCTATGTGGACTTCGTGGCGCCATGGTTCGAAGATGAGCTTGACAAATGAGGTGCTTCCTTCGCCCGTGTGATGCTGATGAGCTGGCGCCTAACCACATGGCACCTTAGCTGAAGTACAACGCCTTGAAAGAGGTTAACACGTTGACGACGAGAGCGATTTTCTCGTATCTGGCGGGTGGGATGAGGCGTGCTGCACAAATGTGGCATATTGTGACCCAAACTATGGATAAATTTGGGAGGCCAAACACGGTGCTAAAGTTCCTTTAAACACTAGCGAGGGCACTTTGCAATAGGTACGGGTAACCAGCTCACCAGCGCATACCTACTGTGACATACCCTGGCGAGAGCTATTCTTGTGGAAGGACACAGCATTGGATTAAATTTCGGTGTTCATTGTACAATTATTACCCACAAGACGTAAAAACGTGTGATTGTAAAACAAAGAAAGAATGAGCAAGCGAATAGTAACTTAACAATGGTGTCGATACCAGTGTATCCTATAAAGTAGTGATACTTCTGTACAGAAGAATCGAAAAGAATACACTACGAAGGAAGCCGTTAAGAAAAAAAAACAGTGATCGGAGATTATTACGAAAGTAAAATTGAACACATTTCTAAAAGGCGTTGGTAAGATTTGTTTCCATTTTCTAAATATCTCCTACACAGAGCTTGCGGTAATGTTGGTAGTCCTGACACGACTATCGATAAAGAAGGAAACCGGCCGTAGTCGTCCAAAAGGACATTGGCATCGTGTTCAGTATCCTAAATAACCTTTCTGAAGGAAGTTAGGGTTGACAGGATATAATTATTGTTAAAATAATACATCGTCGCGCACCAATGAACGACATTGTCGTCAACATGTTACGGCGTATTACTACTGGCGTACTGAGAAAGGGTATCCATTTAGAAGCTCTCGGGAGGTCTTCGAATTAAACCGCCTCAGAAGTAGTTCATATTTTTAAAGCCTGAGATGGATGGTAATGATGTTGTAAGCTCTCACAATGATGTCTTGTTGCGATCAAAACTGGCACGAGACGGGTGAGACCTCATGCACGTCATGCTGGCCGAGCGGAAATTATCTACGTCATTAAATAATTTCTATAAATTCTATAGCTTAACTGAAGTTTGGCGGCAATAAAACATCGTTATGAAGAGAGAGGGATGTTTAGTTGCGATCAAAACTCTTGAGCCAGGAGGGGCTCGAACCCGTACCTTCTGCTTCCGAGCGGCATGCTACGCTTTAGAGAACGTTCAGAGCAGCATCGCGGCAAGACGCGACGTAATGACAATCTCTCATATCGATTATTCGTGCTGCCCGATCGATATCCTTATACTTATCATTTCGTCGCGTCGCGCTGCGATGCTGTTCTGAATGTCCCCTTGAGCCGCGTGCACACTTCGCAGCGGCAGCGCAGCAGCTACGCTGAAGCATAAAGGGTTGTTTAGTGTGCGCGCGACGCGCGACGCGATGCATGTGTAGTGGCCAAATTGATCGAGCGACGCGATTGATCAATTCGGCAACTACACATAGCGTCGCATCGCGCGTCGCGCGCACACTAAACGACCCCTAACACGCAGGGGCGGAGTCGCACTACGGCAGCGGAGGCCGCAGTGAGGGGGATGTGCACACTTCCGCTGTCGCAGTGCTGCCGACAGCGGTCGCAGCGGCAGTGGCAGCGAGGGATTACTCGGGCATTTTTCACTGCCGCTGTGTGCGGCCGCGGCGCAGCTCCAGTGTTGGCGAAGACCAGCCCCGCCCACATTCCGCTGCCCGCTGCAAAGTGTGCACGCGGCTTTACAAACCAGCGCTGTTTGACCGAAGAAAAGTTTCTAGCAGTTATACGGAAGCTTTCAGCTTATTCTCTTTCATGCTGATAGCAGCGGCCGGCTCGCCCCGATATCACGAGCTAGTGCTGATAAGCTATCGCAACTGAACGTCCTTAATTAACACCTTCTATCTCCTATAAAAGCCGTTCGAGGTTTAAGCAAAAATTCAAAACATCGTTCTGAGAGCTTAGTCCAGAATCAGCTGGGGATTGTGTGCCCTACTCGTCCCTATCTGGTAGGCAGTATCCTTAGCCTAGGTGAAGAGCTGCCGCGCGAAGTCAGAAAAAGTACTCATGCCATCTTAGCTAACGCTATGGCAATGGCGTGTAGAGCCGAGCAGCGCACGGAAAAGCTGGTTTTGGGATATCTGAAGAAGCTCGTAAATGCAGATGTGTTGTCAGTGGCTGAGTTCTATGTGAAACAAGAGCAGTCCACTCGACGCGCATATCTTGAACTGAATGAGAGCGTGTTTTCAAGCCTTAACCTGCATACTTAGGAAAAAACACCAGTCAAGCAAAAAGGAGCCCAGGGGCCGGATTCATCAACGACTAACCCACTGGTATAACGCGTAGAGATACCCACGATGAAGCCTGCGTCTCTGACTCTCCCCTTTCTCTACCTGACTATATTATCTCAACCACTTATAGTTGGCATACCCACGGGTTTAAATATTGATGAATTCGGCCTCAGGAGGAGTTCGGGGAACCAGTTCGGGATAGGAAGATGAAATTGGTCGATTCCCAAGGTCGGGAACATGTGCGGAAAAGTCAATTGACTACAAAGCATAGCCAGTGTGCTTTAGGTGCCGTGAAAAGGGGCCTATTGCTAAGAGTTGTAACATAGTAACACCGTCACAGAAACACATTAGTAAGCTGAGAGCGGTATCCTTGTCGGCTAGGTAGAAAAACGCTGCGTGTCAAGTGGGCCCCAGGGGCCAGGGGCCAGAGTCATAAACCGCTTACCGGCCGGTAACGGTCAAAAGCAGCACCAAACCTGATGCTGATAAATGTTATACCAGGGGCTTGGCGGTACTTTTCACCGTTACCGGTTGGTAGCGGTTGATGAATATGGCCACAGGTGTGAACGTGGGTTGTAAGTGTCAGAAGTGTCCTTCGTCCGGGACAATGATGACTACAGTGGTTGTTGTCTATTAGAAAGACCTTGTGTTTAACGATCCCATTGTTGGACACAAGGTTCGAATTTTCCATCCTCCTGACGACCAAGGTGTTGTAACAAGCCCAGGAGGATGGCAGTAATATATGTATACCATGGCGTGGGGATTTCCTGTGAATAATGCTAAGCGGACGCTTGATGGGAGGAACATGGACGCCGCCAGGTTCTGGAGTAGCACCCGAATTGTATCGATTCATGATTACTGGTGAAGGGTACAAGTTTGTAATCAGTTAGAATGATATGAAAATCGAAGAGCGAACACTTTCGGAGTTATCACCTCTCTCGGTGTATGACTTTGAATCAGTGATCGTTTCATCGCTAGTGCTTTTCGACTCCGAATCACTGCTCAGTAACTCACGTTTTGTTCGCCGTTTACGATCGTTGTCACTTGTTGAACTCCTAAAACGAAGACGGGTCATCAGGTGCTAGGTTGCAAACTTACATCATGTGCCATTCATCTTATCAGAATCTTGTCATTGAAATTCTGGTTTTTTGGGGTCTAGATGTTTTCTCTCCCAATCGTTTTACCTGGATTGCTCTAGAGACCGGTGACGCCCTTTGCCCACGGGCATACTTTTATCGTCGCGATGACATCGCGGCGCACACTTTATGACCATTTCGCAGCGCGCTGCAGATCAGTTAAAAGGAACTTCGCCTCGGCCACCGCAACAGTGGTGGCCGGTATGCGCCGCGCCCACCGCAAATATGGCATACTTCTTCGCGCCGCGCGGTGTCCTGTGTGGATCGTCGTCGCGCTCCATGCAGAGCGATGAACGATGCGATGAGCAATTAGAACTCCACATCCTTTAGCGCTCAGTAAAACTCATCGCTGCGATCCCATCGCAGCGATAGAAAGTACGCACAAGATGAGGATGGGCAGACATTGCCCCGACGGAATTTCGCGTCTCTGCCACGTGTTTTGCTCCACTTTCATGCGCGCGACGTTTCCGGAAGGCCCCATATGATATGAAAGTTCTTGGGCACAATACGGGTTGGCGGGAACATGTTTCTGACAAAACTAGGGCAAAACGGGTTGGCAGAGAGGAGTGCATTCTTATGGCGGTTATTTTTCTTGCCTTCCTGCATATTGAAATTCACTCAGTTCGATTCATTTAAGCACAGCCCTAGTGGAGAAATGGACTTCCGCCAGGAAAGCGAAATTCTTTATTCTATTGAAAGTTGTATGCCGAAAATTACCAAACCCCAGCAGGGACTACACCCGCTCCTTACCCGTATTACGCCACGATTCTTTTCTTTTGAGTTCGAGTTTCTCCCTCTTTCTTGATATCGCTCACTATTCGTAATGGGGTAATTTGCCCCCTGGAAAAGTGAGGCATTGTTCTGCCGGCCGAATATCGGAAATAGGCGTAATGCGTGTTAGGAGAGTGCACTGTGGCAGAGAGTCGTTGGATACACCGCCCTCAGAAAGGGGCGGGGCGAGGGGCGCGCCGAGGACAAGATGTCCGGGTCCCTGCTTTCACATGGAGGCATCACATTTCTAATCACTTCCTTTGGCCCTGCAGCTCTATCCTGAACTGATTTTTTTCTTGAGACAAGAGTCAGAATTGTTAGCCATATTTAGAGGAAAAGAGCTGCAGCGCCAAGGCTTTCTTCAGTTCCCGCCATGCTCAGTACTAAGGCGTCGTTCGCATTTTCCGACAAGTACAGCAACATCTTAGCGAGATATGTCATGACAACAACGCGACCATCCACTAGAAAGTTCTTCAACACAAGGAAAATTATCTGATCCTTGGAAAGAGAGGACGGTGAGCCGGTTTTGCGCTCAAATACGGATAAGCCTTCAATGTAGAACTCCTGACCGGAATCACCCATAGTCTCTAGTTGAGGCGCAAATGTAAAGGATTGTGGTGAAATTTAAAAGAATTTAGAGAGAAGAGCGGCCTTCTCCTTTCCTCAACTGCCGAACAGACTGGAAAATGACTTCGTGGTTCCACGAGATTCACTTTCTTCGTCTCCTATCAGCTGTTAGGTTTTTAGACGTCACGCCAGTTAACGACGGTTTCGCGCGTGCAGCAAACGTGTCCAAATAGGGCGGCGCGGGAAGGGCGGGAAGCGGGCGGCGGGCAGCACGGTGTACCGAACGACTGCCACCGGCTAAACCCCTGTAGACACCAAGTCCACTCTGGGGAATTGCCCCTCAACTGCTCGACGTGACTCACGCGTCATTGCGCGCAAGCGTCATAACGACAAATATGCTGAAGTGTTGTAATACACGTATATACATCCTTTACACGCAAACTCCAACACATCAGCGAAAATTGACAACTGACGAGAACCATGGAAGGTCATTTCTCGCTCGACTTGGACCGGCAAAGGTTGCACCACGAGTTCGCGGCGGATTTTAGGGCACAAATAGGCTCGGGCCACCATATACTAGACATTGGATTCGACATTGATTAGAATAAATCGAAACTGTGGTTTTTCTAACCGTTCAAACCGGTTGGAAGGATTACGCGGATAATGGCATCTTTGAAAAGCGCCGCATTAGGGGTGATTCAGGTAAGAGCTGCCTTGACAAGAAGGGTTTTCTTATGATCCAAATACTGGTTTATCTTTGGACCTTACATCAGATTCCGAATCGGATAGGACATCAGATTAATGATTAAAATGAGTTATCTGAATTATCTGACAATTCGATCTGGTGAAAATCCCCTTTCTGAATCACCCTAAGATCTGTGCTTTCTAAAAATCTCATGTTAGTACAATTCTCAGCTCACTAGTTCTAGAACACACTAGTGCTGCATACACTTTTTAGTTTCGTACAGCACAAAGTACTGTGTAGGACTGTCGAACAAGATGGTCCCTCTCTCGACTCTATTTGTGCCGATTTGGGATTAAACGATGGAAACAGGTTGAATAGGGAGGAGTCAGTTCTATGCGTTAGTTTTAGCATAAACTGCTCTAGCATTTTTTCAAATTTCTTCCTGAATGGATTCAATTTTTCCGCACACATTTGGTTAAGTAGTTCGGGTCTCTGAACGAATTGCGCAGTCTAAGCTGCGGCCGCCTCCCACATTTCTCAATCACTATAATCGTAGGCGTAAACATCACCAATATCGCTTGGTGTCCAAACGGATTAAGCTTTGACGCGACATTTCTCACGTGTAGTACGACTTTTTACCCTTTCAGTTAGCGCGGGAATTAGAGTATGGCATAAGCCCTTCTCGCTGCAACCTGTATTGCACGTGCGTATGCGTCAGGTTATGTACAACGTAGGCAGTTCCACGTCACCATATCCGGTTGCTACGCTCTGCTAAGTGGAAGCCCGTAGGCTGTCCCCTCTTCCGCACATTACGCTGACTTTTTTCATCTCCATTTTTCTTGCTACAATTTCATATTTGAACGGAGTGCTAGAACGGTTAGCTAGAATTAAAGGAATCCGCGCCTAGGAGGTAGTGCCGCCCGCAACCCGTTGTTTAGTGTTTGCGTACCTAACATCCTTATTTTCAAGAGTGTTCAGTTGGGATGGAGGCACCTAATGCTCCCGCGAGAATCATGGTAGGAATAAAAACATGGAACACAAACTACAGTCATGCTTAGCTTATGCTTTCTAGTCATGATAAACGGTGCCTAAAAGTGCATTCCTAGTTGAGGAGGCAAGGCGGAAAAACACCTCGGAGTGAAACAAAACCTGGAGGGAATGTAAATAACTGTGCCGCCGTAGTCAGCGAGAAATCGCCCGGGTAAGGAAACACGAACGGGCATGAGGTCTTACTTAGATCTAACCAGATTCTCCTGATGTCGCGTCATATCGACGTGGCCATTTTCGATATCCACCGACACCATGGTCAGTCGATATGGAGGAGGGTCGTTGAGCGGTCGGTGGCGGATCGCGGCTCTTCCACCGCCGCTACAGGAGAGCACTGGGAGATGGGAGCAGTTCCTGCATGAGCACCTTGGACGCACTACACCCTGGAGTCCCTTCCCTAGCCGAGTTGTGCGCTCGAAGAGCGCACAACCCATCTCCGATATCCCCCTCAGCGACGAAAGCATTCTTGGCTCGAGCCGCCTGGATGGCCCACACCCCGGAGTCCCTTCCTAGCCGAGTTGTGCGCTCGAAGAGCGAACAACCCATCTCCGATGTCCCCCTCAGCGACGAAAGCATTCTTGGCTCGAGCCGCCTGGATGGCCCACACCCCGGAGTCCCTTCCTAGCCGAGTTGTGCGCTCGAAGAGCGAACAACCCATCTCCGATGTCCCCCTCAGCGACGAAAGCAGTCCCGGCACGGATTGATGTGCAAGTTTGCGTGGTACTCCAGCAGGAGCTGGCATATTGCCAGCGGAGCAGGTGGTTAGTTCTAATGGCTATCCGGGCATGACGTGATAATAGGCAGTGTTCTGACGCGAAATTATCAGAGGATTTATTGATTTGAAGGAGACTACCAGGTGCCCTTATTCCCTGCGATTGGACTTGCTTCCGGACGACAGATTTCCTAGACTTTCTAAAGAAAGATGAGGGCGGATTCTATCATTAGACTTGCGCACAGCAGTGCTTCACTACGTGGTGGAGTTTACGTGTGAAGGCGTGTGTAAAACTTGGAGCAAAATGGCAGTCACTGGCTTGGAAGTTGATGTCCAAGCGGATTGAGTCGACGATGAGCGACAATGAGATGTCTGCTATGTCCTCCATCCGAACAGAGAAACAACTGAACTCACTTCTTAGGTATACACATCGTAAGATAGATGAAAAAAACTATTTGAGTTGACGGCAGTCGACCGCCTGGGGCAAGTAAGGTAGCAAATAGTGCACCACTCCCAACCGATCTCTCAATACACATACCGCGGTTATCAGAAAGCTATCTTAAGTATATCACAATGAAAAACATTACGGCAAGCAGTGTATTAAGGCTCGAGCACACTTTGCATATCAGAGGCAGCAGCTCGATGATATCCTTTATCATTGCTGCTGCAGCAATAGCAGCGAAGTGTGCTCGAGACTTTACGGAACTATCCTAGTCTGAGGAGAACTTACTCACTTACTTAGATACCTAGACGGCTCGTCTTCACTGGTCGTTCGAGCCCTAACGCAATCGCCATTCGTTTCTTTCTCTCGCAATTGTCATCAATGATGTTCGTATAGCTCGATTGGAACGACGACCACGACCATCAGCCGATTCTGAATTAGAATTTGGCAACGAACGCTGCCTTTCGATGATTCCGACGAACACATCTGACCACCTCGTTGGAGGTCTTCCTCGAGGACGCTTGCACCCTCTTGGAATCCACTCCGCTGTTCTTCTTGTCCAGCGATCGTCTATGCCTCGCATGATATGACCGGCCCATCGGTGCTTCATCTTCGATGTGTATTCCGCCGGGTCTCTTAGTCGTGACATCGTGCGTAAGCCGGAACTGTGAAGACCAGCTCGGTGTTGTGATAACCTGCTGAACTTGAGAAGACATCTTTCGAGCGCTCTGTGGGTAGTACGTAAGGATTTTGACGTAGACGCAGTGTCAGCCCACGTTTCGGCGGCGTAGCAGAGCGCTGGGAGGACGGTTGAATCGAACAGGTGGGCGCGTAGATCGGGATCCGAGAGTTGGTCGGTGGCCTCTTTGAGAGACCCGTAGGCCGACCACGCGGCCTTCCTCCTTCTTAATAGTTCCTCCTTCATATCGTTGTCCATGTTGATGGAACGGCCCAGGTAAACGTATGATGTTGTTTCCGTCAAAGGAGAGCCATCAATGTTGATCTGTATGTTGATCTGGGGAGAACACGGCGAGAAAAGCAAACGCAGTCGACCTTGTGCCGGCCAATCGACCCTGTGCTGGCCACCTTGCTCATAGCGCCGCTCCCTAGTCTTCCTCCACCGCTTCTCGCTCCCCCACCACCGTCCTCACTGTATCCTCACGTCGGTCTCCCTACCATCTTACTGTGGCTCGGCTGATTACTCTATTACGTCGCTGTCTACTCTGGTTTATTCTGATCGGCCTGGAGTCCGGTTGCTGCGCCTTCTAACCTTCCTGTTGTATCCACCCACTTTCTTAGATTAGAGAACTGGACCTCCCACGTCTGTTTTGGTGTAGTTTCTGCCCGTTTTTTGTTTTTTGGTGAACGCTTTTGGTTTTTTCCTCCAAATTCTGTTTCCATACCTCCAAAAGGGCAAGTCTTGCCTCCATCGTGGCTTGGGCCCATACCAGGCCTTTGGGATGAATACCTGACTAGGTTAGATCGCATGTTTAAATTCCTTGTCAAGGTGCAGGATTCGCAAACTCGAATCCTGCAGAAACTTGACTTTTAGAGTCGTTGGAATGTCGCATCGCACAGTGATGGCCCTAACACTGAGTTTTTTAGTGCTCTAATCAATCGGATGCCTAGACAGTTGCTGAAAAAGCCAAGAACGTCGCGTGGATTGGTGTTGGGGAGCAATGCATTTCCGCTGCTACTACCGCCTTCGACAGAGAAGCTCTCAAGGAAATAATCGATTCGTCAGGTGATGCAAACCTTCAAGAGGAAGAAGTTAGGGAATATTCGACTTCGCCATCACCCTCGAATTGATGCCAACTCTCGCCCTAGAATTATTAAAATCAGTTTGCGTAGTTAAGAGCTAAGGGATCGGCTCCTAATTCGCATGAAAAGGGGGCGGCTTTCCCTGACCTCTGGATTCCCTCACTCTTACGCACGCCGCGACTACACTAAAGAAGAACTTGCGTGTGACCGCGCCCTCCGTACCAGAGCTGGTGCTTCAAACCAAAAGGAGGGCAACTAGCATATGTTGTTAGGTACGCCCATATTCACAAATTAAAGGCCCCGGTCAGGGTCGTATTACTCACAATAGCGCCGGTACTGGCAATCGGCTTTATGAGTAGGAGTGAACAACCGGTGCTAGGTCGCTCACCGCTAATGTACTGCAGATACATAGATGACTATTGTATCGTAACATCAACGCAGTATAAAATGAACGAGTGTTTCAAACTGCTGAACGAGCAGACTCACTACATTTGACTTACTCGAGAAACTCGAGCAATAGATCCAAGATCCACCTAAAAAACCTCGTGTGGCACAGTATACACTAACTGACCGATTGAACAAGCTTTTGAGCCTTCGAGCCGATCTTATATATGCAGAATAACCAAACCGATCCATGTCCTTATGGAGATAATGGAATTTCATCTTAAGACGAGCAATACAACTCGGCACACAAGCAGAATTTCATTCAACATAGGTGAGCAGAAGGAAATCTCTAACTAGTTCGTGACAAATGGAGATATACCTGGCGTAGGCTTCATTGACAGTACAAGGGACAATGACCGCCCACCAGTCGACTCCAGCAAGATTATCAATTATATAGCTATAGTCACCCTCGAAAAAGTTCGGCAAGATCCGTGGAGGACAAGAGTAAGTTTAGTCCGCAAGTTGGAGGAAGATGATGCAGTGATCAGAAGTGTCGAACGCAGGGTCAAGCTTGAGGTTCGGGAAGCGAAGGGGGGTCGTACTGTAGCCTCGAATGGAGGGGGGGGGGGTCGTACTCTCTCGGTTTTGGCAGGGGACTCTCTCCAAATTCAGGTTTTTAAATGATGTTTGCATCTATTAATAAGTTGTTTTTTCCAGGTGTGACTACGATAATGCGGAGATTTACAAGCACTTGCGTTTCCTGGAGTTAAAAAAATAGGATTGAATATCAAAAAAATTTAATGCTGATTACTGTGCAGTGAAAAATAAAGATTTCCTGTCTGCAGATTTATAGTCAAGGAGAGATTTTCATTTTTTCAGATTTTTCCAGGACGTCATGGACACGGTAGTTTTCTGCCTCATGAGCGACATATACTTCCAGAATTGCACTTTATAAAATTTCAAGTGTTAATTACTGATGACGACCTAAGTGCTTTCCCTACAAGATTTTTGAAGCGCTCTTCGAGTCGATGACGGAATGGCAACCGAAGGACGGACTTGCTTGAAAAGTAATTTCTCTCCTGCAGGAAACAGCATCAAAAAATGAAATCGCACCCTATAAAATTTTAAGACCATTTGACACACAGTGATAAAACTATGTTTCTCTGAAACGATATTCTATAGGATCAGACGTCTCGATTTACCGAAAAGATATCGAAACACTAATCACATGGAACATGTTACTTTTAGAAACTGCTTTTTAAAGCATATAAAACACATCTACTAAAGCTTTATGAATTTTCCAGGAGCCCCAAAAAATCTCCGTGTTACGGCAGTTTACATGCGGCTACTGCGTTCTCTGACATGATCAATCGCAATTGAAATATGGATGGACTCCTCGCTGGAAATTTTTTTTCTGCCTTCTGAACGACAGGACGACAGAGAGTGGAATTGTATCATATAAAATTTTAAGTCGTGCTTAACATACAATAAAAATTATGCTTCTCCGATGCGATGAAGATATGACGAGGATGGATCGCATACAAAATTCTCATTTTTCATGAAAATATTATTTTTTAGCCGAAGCAGATCACCCATACGGACAAAATCTAGCCACAAGAACCTAGAAGTTTCGATCACTGTGAAAAATTGTGATTTTCTGGATAGAACAGGTTGAATCGACCTCTGGTCGACTTTGCACCAACGTCATCGGAGCATAAAATTGAACGTTCACAAAAAGGTTAATAACTCGGTAAGTTTTTGGAATTTTGAAAATTCTTTTAGCTTTTCATAAAGTAGATAAAACGACCTTTCTTATGGTGTAGAAAAGGAATCGTCACGTGTGGCTGCTGGTTCGATTTTTGTGCGAAAAAAAAATTGAAGTGGCTTCACAAAAATATTCATAACTTGACCAATTCTTCGAAGTTTCAAAATCCCGCTAGCTTTTCAGAAACTAGAGGAAGAGCCCTTTCTTGCTATATAAAAATTAATGTCCAAAAATTCGGTCTTCATGCGCCGCAGGGGGGTTCGATTTCTGGTCGATTTTTTGCCGAAACTCCGATGACGACGGCGAAGAGTCGATCCGCGATTCAGCTCACGACTTGCAAAAATTGATCATATCTCGGCTATTTTTTCAAAAATTAAAAATCCCGCTTGCTCATCAAAAAATAGAGCAAATATGCTTTCTAACCATATAAGACCGTTTTCCAAGAAAGGGGTCT